>VWZV01004541.1:605067-657096 GCA_013397155.1 Irena cyanogastra
TTCTGACTTACCTTCTTTGAGGGTTCATAGCAGAGAAAGAGAAAGTTGGCCCTGGTCCTGTAGTGCAGTACAAAATTTTTAAAAATCACAAGTTTCTCATCCATGAGGTGTGAAATGCCCCAGCTGAGCACTGTCAATGAAACCAAACACGAATCTGCACGATGACTCTCATAGAAGGTTCTTCTGGCTGCACAGTGTGTGTCTTGCTGTTGTTGCTAAAGGAGCAAAGCCAAGGCCAAGATGGGGTTAGGCTTAGGAAGAGCCTGCAGGAGCTCTACAGGTGGTGAGAGAGAGTTCTGATGTTTGTATGGGTGTCAAGGTGTGCGTTAGAGGACCAAAAGGTTGGTGCTGCCCACCTGAACTCTGTGTGCTCCTGTCTGTGTGTGCATACCCAGGGTTGCAGAGCAGAGAGAAGAACAGCCTCTTGTCCTATCGGGTAGCAGGAGCCACTTGGGAATTTTGCAGGTGCCTTCCCTGGGGTCTCCCAATGTGACCATGCATACTGGTGTCCCATGTCCCCATCACAGCTGCATTAGGGCTGCTCTCCTGGCAGCCCAGTGCCAAAATTGTATTTCTTTTTGCCAGCAGTGGTGTGACCAGCAGGACCAGGGCAGTGAATGTCCCCCCCTGTGCTTGGCTCTGGTGAAGCCGCACCTCAAATGCTGTGTTCAGTTTTGGGCCCCACAGTTTAGGAAAGACTTTGAGGTGCTGGAGCAAGTCCATAGAAGGGCAGTGAAGCTGGTGAAGGGTCTGGAGCATAAGTCCCATGAGGAGCTGCTGATGGAGCTGGGGAAGGAGGGACCTTATTGTTCTCTGTAACTGCTTGAAAAGAGACTATAGGCAGGTGGAGATTGTTCTCTTCTCCCAAGTGAATTACAGGAAAAGAGGAAGTCGTCTTAAGATATTGCATTAGAGGAGGTTTAGATTGGATATTAGGAGAAATGTCTTCACTGAAGGGGTGGTGAGACATTGGAACAGGCTGCCCAGGGAAGTGGTGGAATCACCATCCCTGGAAGTGTTCAAAAGGACATATGGAAGTGTTCAAATGGACATTGTGGATGTGGCACTTGAGGACTTGGTTTGGGGTGAAATGATGGTGCTGCGTTAATCATTGTGCTCCGTGATCTTAGAGGTCTTTTACAACCTTAATGATTCGAAGGGAAATGAGGGTATGAGGGAGACAGAGAGAAATGAGGCAGTGAGGGAGCAGGGTGGGAAGGCACCAGCACCATCTATCAGATGCTGCATGTGGAGGGAGGTCAGGGTGGGGGGGCAGCAGCAGCTGTGCAGCAAAGCCTGCATGGGCGATTTGACTTTGCTTTCCCAGGAAGCATCTCCTAGTCCCAGCTTTGATGGACAGGCCATCAGTGTGGCACAGTGATTGTTTATCTGGCTGAAGGTGAAGGAAGCTGCAAGCCCTGGCATGGAGCTGCAGTGCAGCCCTGACGCTGCCCATGGTTTGTCCCCTGCCTGCTCCAGCTCCAGGGATCCCCTGTGCTGCATGAGTTCCACAGCTTTCGTATCATTTGTGCTTATCTGTGTAAAAGTCCAGCACACGAGAACACCATGAGACTTGCAAATACCTACATGCTTTGCAGCTACCAGAGAAATCAGTGTATAGCTACATGTGCTACATACTTTTACATACTTTTTAAGACCAAGATAATGATAAGCTAAGACCAAGAACATGATAGAGCAAAATCAGATATAAAGACAATGAGGAGATGAAAGTTTAGCCTAGTCTACAGCAAATAGATATTAGTAGCCTTTTACAAATTGCATAGCTTCATATTAAAATAAATTTTCCTCACTCCCTCTGGCATTTAGGCAGTGACAGAAATTTATTTTTCTGTTATTAATAATTTCTGAACAACATCATGCTGCTTTCTTCATACAGTGTGCTGACAATTGTAATTAACCTGTTGCTCAATAACAAAGAGATACTGGGGAATAATTATATATATATATATATGTTTTACAGAAAGTTATTTTCCACATGCTAAAAGCTGAGGCTTCCTCTCCAAATAATGAATTCAGAAAATTTGCCTTTCTAGGTTTTTTGATAACTTCTATAACTTCCAAAAAGAGAACAAAGAGGATACTTCTCCCAGTCCATCTCAGAAGTCACCTTGGTTTTTATCTAGTATCTCATTTTGCTCATCAAAGCCTCTTACAGGGGCATTTCATTGCCTTTGTTTCCTTGCTGGGATCTTGTCTGTCCTTCCACTGCTGCCCAAGTTATATTATATGTTTCTCCTAAAAGAACCTTAAAAGAAAGAAGAGATGGCACCCTTGGGTGTAAATAACAGATGTCTTAAGATTTCTTAAGTCAATACCCCAGAACATCCATTGAGAGTAAATGAACAAACCAATAATAATTTAAAAATTCTTCTCATAAAAATTAGGCATCTTTTGCACATATGTGGGGAGAGGCAGTCAGGGACAAGCAACAGGAAAGCAACTTACCCCACAGAAAGCACCAAGAACATTTTAAGGCAGCTGTAAATCTGATCACTATGCCATAGAAAAAGGAGTGTCAATCTGTCCAAGATGGATATGGCAGACTTGAAGAATTGCCTTTATTTCCCTATGGTACCTCAAATACTTCCCTGCCAATGAGTGGAACCCACATGTGCAAAATGTTCTCAGAGCAGCTCACATGCTTTCTCAGTTTTCTATATGGCTTATTGCAAAGTCTTTGCAATTATTATGGTCCAGATTTTGCATTGTTGTAGCAAGGAAATTTCTTAACATTATTATTATTTTGTTCTTAAGAGATACAGAGTAGTTAAGCATCTTTTTCCAGGCCCTGCTGCAAGTTTGTAAAAAAACTATAATCTGCCTCAGGAGATATTTCCCCCTAAAGAGTACTCTGCCCCAAAACAGACACTCTCCCCCAAACATGACACTAAGAGTTTCAGCCTGTATCTTTCTGAAAAGAGATTGAAGAGTCTCATTCATGATGAGCACCTGCTTGCTCAACTAATGCAGAGGCTTCGCCAAAGCAAATGGATTTGCTGTGGTGGCAGCAGGCAGCCAGGGAGAGCCATGAGTGCCTGTGGTCAGCCCCTCTGCTCCTGACAGCAGATACCAAGTTGCAGAGGCTAATTCTTGGCCCTTTTTACAAGCACTACATTATAAGAAAGGAAACTGATTCTTTTTTACCAGTGTTTAAAATCTCCATGCCATTTCCTGTGTCAGTCAATGCTCTGCAGGATTGAACTCTTTTATTAGACTCTGTGAGTGCTTTAGCATTACAGGAAGATTCATATATATATACATCTACCTATATACATATATGTAAAGCATTTATATTTAGCATTATGGGGAAAATAAAAAAATGGTACCTGGACCAGAGATGCCATAGCATATTGGGAGAAACTATGGGCATCAGTAATTCGGAGATGAGAGGAATTATAGGAGACCTTTGAATCCCACCCTTTTAAGAGTCCAGACTCCTGACTCAGTCCTGTTTCCATTTGTGCCAGCAGAACTTTATCAAAGAACAGAGTAAAGCTAGAAAAAGGCAAAAAGCAGAACATGTGTTTTAGGGTTCTTTTGTTTGGAGGTTTTTTTGGCACAAGAAGAAATGAGGTATATTGAGGTTGGGGAAGATGGATAGAGGTGGTGTAGAGAAAGTGGAAAGGGAATCATTTTTATCTGGTGCTCACAGATCAATAAAAAGGGTACACCAGCTGAAATTTTAGGGTATACAAACAAATGGTGATACTTACACACAACACATCAGCAGGTCACTGCCATGGCCCTTGGACAGCAAAAGGAGAAACAGGTTCAAAAAGAAATTGTCAGACAGATGGACTATGGAACATAAAGGCAGAGACAGCAGCAACTGCTCAGGTGGTCTGTAAGCCTTAGGAGGGAATTTGAAAGGGGAAGTTTTGTTTTATACTTCACACTGGTTTTACCTTTTTTTCCTTGTAAGGGTGGGCTACTGCCACAGTCAGAGACAGACTACTGGCTTGATGCCCATCTGATGTGAGCTCTTCCAGCCAAGTCTGGAGAGAGTCAAAATATATATGCATATACATGTACATACTATGTGTGTGTGTGTATGTATATATGAGTATATTATGGGTATTTTAATACAAGTGTTCAAAGAATCACACAGTGGGTCAGGTTGCAGGGACCACAGTGGGTCGTCTGGTCCAACCTCCCTGCTCCAGCAGGGTCATCTTAGAGCACATGGCACAGGATTGTGTCCAGATGGTTCATGAATATCTTTAGTGAGGGAGACCCCACAACCGCTCTGGACAACCTATCCCAGTGCTTGGTCACCCACACAGTGAATAAGTTCTTCCTCACATCCAGGTGGAACTTCCTGTCCATCAGTTTTGCCCATTGATTGCTTCTTGTCCTATTGCTCAGCACCACCAAGAAAAGCCTGGATCCACCCTCTTGGGACCTCCCTTCAGATACTGACAGACATTCATGAGGTCCCCTCTCAGTTGTCTCTTCTCAAGGCTGGACAGGCCAAGTTCCCTCAGCCTTTCCTCATAAGAGAGATGCTTCAGTCCTTTACTCATCTTTGTGGCCCTGCACTGGACCTGCTCCAGGAGCTCCATGTCTCTCTTGTCCTGAATAGCCCAGAACTGGACACAGCACTCCAGACATGGCCTCACCAGGGCTGAGTAGAGGGGCAGGATGACTTCCCTTGATCTGGGGGCAGTGTTATTTATTCCTAATGCTCCCCAAGATCTCATTGTCCTTCTTGGCCCCAAGGGTACACTGCTGGTTTATGGACAGCTTGTTGTCCACCAAGACCCCCCAGGTCCTTCACCACAGATCTGCATTCCAGCAGGTTAGCCCCCACATTTGTTGAATTTCAGACAGTTTCTCTCTGTCCATCTCTCCACCCTGTCGAGAATCCTCTGAAGGGCTGCACAGCCCTCTGGGACATCAACCACTCCTCTCAGCTCTGTGTCATCAGGGAACTTGCTGAGCAGGCCTCTGCCCCTTCATCTGAGTCACTGATGAACAATTAAACAACCCTGGGCCCAGTATTGAACCTTGGGGGACACCACGAGTGACAGGCCTCCAACTAGACCCTGTGCCACTGATGATTGTATTTATTAGTAAGTATTGTATTAGACTACAGTGTATAGTCAGCTTGGTATAGTCTGTGGTAGGTTTGGCTCCTCTCCCAAATGGGCCAGAGGTGTTTGGATGCAGTTCGACATGATTCTGTCTCAGAGCAAGGCATCTCAGGCAGGTGTCTTTATGTAAAACCAAATGCCCATAACCAAATGTCCCTTCAACTTCTTCAAGAACACATCAGCTCTTGAATACTCAGACACTGCTCAAATTTCAGTTTAAATAACATGTAATGAGAAAGGCACCCCAGAGAGAGCCCAAGCCCCTAGCACTACTACTATCCTTCCTGCATGGCAGATGGAGTTGTGTGTTCTGCACGAGCCACAGGCCCTGTCACAGCTTGCAGAGGGTGTCCAAGCATCCTGTTGTCACAGCAATGAAGGGTGGCTTTGGAGAGCTTCAGCCCAAAGGTTACCAACCCTCTCTTCCAGACACCAGCATCACCAGTGTCCTTGACCAGTGTGGGCTGAATCCTCACTACCTAACTCAAACTCAGCTAGGAGATGGCACATTCATTGCACTGACCCATCTGGGTGACAAGCTGGGCATCACTGGAGGACCCCAAGCACATACAAGTGGCAGCTTGCTGAGTGACCCGAGCAGGTGCCTTCTCTGCCTGTGCTCTGGTGCTCTCCTCTCCTGCACCAGCTTCACTCCCTGCAGACCATGGAGGCCAGTGAGACTGAGGCATCAGAAGCAGAGGCTTAGGGATCCCTGTGCTGCCCACAGGTAGCCAGTGCAGGCACATTGCTATGCACACAGACAGGCCAGAGGCTTCCTGGTGAAGCACACACCAGTCCTCTGCACTGGCATGTGTAGTCACACACTAAGAGAGATTCCTTGGGATAAGGATAGGGAGCTCAGCAAGGCCCTCCTGTTGTAAGAGGACAGGAAATCCTGTGTGCATTTCCTGCCACCCCATGTCCACCCCTTGTGGTTGCTCCTCTTGTGCTCGTCACAACTTGGTCTTTGTTTCAGCTACCTGGGTATCCACTTTGGCTTTCTGTTTGTCCTTGAGTGTGAAGCAAGGATTGTGTTGGTTTTTCTTCTTTTGATAAAATATGTGGACACCGTGAATCTGTTTCTGGCCAGTTACTCCAAGTACTGCAGTACCACAAAGGGTAACATCTCAGGGCCAGAAGCAGTGAGAAGAGTGGGAGAGGAAAGGCAGTCTCTGCATCTTGACATATCCTTCTGCAAAACTGGCAACATTATCCTAGCATCAACAGACCCGTAGAGCAAAGTTTCCATTTTCTACTCATTCTGGCCATGGCTGGGCTTCTCAGCACCCATCCTTCCTTAACACAGAGCAAAACCCCCCTCCCCACCCTTACAGAAACCTAAACATCTCAGCCTCAGCTGCTGGCTCCATGCCCACTTGCTCCTGGGAACTCCCCATGCTGAAGAAGAAACGCCCTGGGACACACATGCACACACACACAGCTCAGGCTCAGTTCTATCCACTAAATAAGAGTTTTGTTAAGTTTCTGTAAAGGAAAGCAGACAGATTTCAGTATCTTCCTATGCTTGCTTCTGCCTGCAGTCAAAGAGCTGTAAATCCCACTGACTTTAAAGCACAGTACCTGGCCAAGCAAGAACCACGTGTACCCAGGGAGGTGTAGGGCTGTCAGCACTCTGGAAAGGTGCAAAGCCACACACAGCAGCTGTGGATGGTCAGCCTGACTTCCAGCTGCTGCTCTTGGCTTGCTGCTGCCACTGGCAAGTGGTTTGGTTTTCTCAACATCACAGCACGCTGTCACTTTCTGCCTTGGGAGACAGTGAAATAGTCTTGAAATACCAGAAATAAGATACTGACCTAACCATGTAGCAGCAAAACTGGATCTAGAAGCATATGACCATAGAGCCAATAGACTACACTAGAGATTCTTTCCAAACAGCAGAGCAAAAATCTTTTTGTTTTGCTATTGAGCTGCTCATAACCATGTTTTTAGCAATAGTACAGATTGCAGTTAAGTGGTTTTTGCTTGTGTCTGTGGCACTAATCTCAGTCTTTGTCCCGCTCCAGTTAATAGGCTGCATTATTGGCAGACAAGGCAGTAAGATAAATGAAATCAGGCAGATGTCAGGAGCGCAGATCAAGATTGCTAATGCCACAGAAGGCTCCGCAGAACGACAAGTTACAATCACAGGATCCCCTGCAAACATCAGCTTAGCACAGTACCTCATTAATGCAAGGTAAGTTGGCTTTGTAAGTGATCATGCTTCTGCGAGATTGCTCTTGTCTGCTCTCCAGCAAATGTCTGTCCTGGGTAGATCCAGAAGGTTGCTTTGCAGTGTCCGTTTTGCATAGTATTACTCAATTCCTAATGGTTTGTAAAACCTGTATCATTAGAACCTGTGTTTGCTGTTGCTTTATATGAAAAGGAGCTTAATCCAGTGCAACACATGTTGAATGACAAAAGCTGCAAAATCTGAATACTCATATTAGCATCCACCTAAAATAGCAGTGGATAAATTAAATGAAATGAAAATCATAAATTGTTTACAGGAAAATATTTTTCATGGACACATTTTACTGTCCTGAATGGTAAATATAGTGAAACAGATTGCAAAATAGATTTAATTTTGCAAGTGGAAATTGTCATTCAGAGTTGATAAACTGACATTAGGTTGCTGAAGAGGCACAGGATTTAATTCTTCGGAGACAGCATCACAAATCTGTAAGAAGCATTCCCTAATGAGACAGGATGAGACTATCTGCTTCTCCACTTCCTGGTCCCAGAATTAATGAAAGCACTGGCTGTTTAGCTAAGCCATGGTGATGGCTTGGGTCTCTTAACAGTTTTTATATGATTATTTAGAAAAATATTAAAATTGATCCCACTTTTATTTGTAATTATATGGAGAAGAAAGTGCAGTGGATATAGTGCTGTCTCGTAGATCTACTTGTAAATGCTGAACTGAGGCAATATATGGTGGGGGAGAGTGAGTAGCTGTGTATATTATGGCTTTTTTTTAAATTTTATTTTATTACCCTCCCCCTCCACAAAAATACTGTGATATTAATCAAACTTTGTCTTTAACTGTGTTTGCTGTTAAGGTAGTCCAAAGTATGTGATTTATGTGGGAGCTGCAGTCACAGCAGGTCTGTGGCTTCCTGTGGTCCAGCCTCCTCTCCATCTCAGTTTTGTAGAGCACCAATGCAATGGTTGGAGTGGAGGAATGGGATGTTTGTGCAGCTCTGTCTTATAGCAGACAAAAACACTGCTTTTCATAATTTAGTCTGAAAGCAGCTTCCTAGGGAAAGATACATATGGGGTGGCACTGTGAAAACTAAGATAAACCATTTCCAGAACTTTAAAACAACCTACAGCTCTTTTGATTTATATTCTTTGTAGCAAATATAAGTCAATTCCTAAGCCCTGTAATCAAATAAAAATGTGTTCCCTCCTTTAACCCTTAAGGATATGTTCTTCTCTTGGTGTTCAGGGATTCCCCACACATCGAGACGAGAATAGACCCCTTCACTTTTAGTTGCACAAACACCATATGGCATGCATCTGGATCTCGGAAGATAACAATTTAGGATCTTGAAGACAGCTAAAGCATGCAAATAAAATAATGCACTTATTAATGGAGTTGCAGTGAGCTGCTCACCAGAGACAGAAACTCTAGTGAACAAAACTGTTTGACTCACTTTAGAAAAATCTGTGAACTCTCACACTTCTGTTGATTACTGTTTAATGGTTCTTGTGGTGGAATGGGATCTGTATGAGGTCTTTTAACATACTTTCGCAAAGAAGAAAACTCCTCAGCAGTCATATACCACGGATCTCTATCAATACCCTGTGAAACCAGAAACAAAGTATTTTCTTCCTGTTAAATTTCTAGATAGAAGTAATTTTGTTACCATTATCTACAATAAACCATCATATATTATTATGTACCATGTGTTGGAACTGTATTTAGATGAAGTGACTTCATTTGTAAATGAAGACTCTTAAAGTAGCGTGTACTAAACTAAGCTGTAAGGTAACATAGGCAATTAAGGTGGCTTTTTCATTTTAAAAAGTGACACTGTTCCAGACCTCTCCTTTCACATGAGACATTGCTGTCCAGCCAGGTGCCACCACAGCAGCAGTGCGAGTTCAGTCGCACTGGAGGAAGACTGGGAAGCTGTGAGGCAGGCGGGAGGTTTGCTCTAGTGAGGTTTAGGTGCTGGGGCAGGACAGAGGTGCAGAGCCATGCTGCTGCTGCTGCTGTTGCCTCTGTGTGCTGGGAGCCACATCCTAAACCTGCCACAAGTGATGCCATCCCTTTTAAAGACGGTGGCACAAAACAGCTTTGAGGAAGAGATGAGTACAGCACCTAGACTGCCCAAAGTGTGGTCTGGTATGTGAAAACAATAATTACAAGCAGTAATAGCTGTTCAAGCATTCAGCATAAGGTAGATCTTTTCCTCCCCTACAAGATCTATTGTTCACAGGAATTGGTTTCCAGGGCCAGTATTTCTGCATAAACCAATGTCTTTCAGCAACATAAGATGTAAAAAAGCAAAATTATCTATCCACAGTATTCCTGAAACATATTGCGTATATCTTTAAGCTATCCTCCAACCAAAGTTGCTATCTATAGAATAATTTATCAGCTTATTCAAGACTTTTATTGCAATGTGGTGTTGGATATGTACATAGTATATTCTAAATTATAGATATATAAATATATTGATATCATATCAAGACAGAGATTTAAATCTTTTTAAAGTATTGGTTTGATTCTGTATTGCTTACCCGAGTGCTGGCCTCTGTACGAATAGAGCGTGTCTTAGCTTGTTTGCAGTTGAAATGTCTTTTTTTCCTGTAAAGCCTTCTGCCTCTTTAACTGGTCTCCACTGTAGTAACTAGATTTTCATTACACAATTCCATCTTCTGGCTTTTATTAAGATTGAACTGCAGTTTAGTTTTTCTGTGTAATAATTTCTGTGACTTTGGATTATAAAGAAACTTAGCCAGCAGCACTTGCTTCTTGATGAAGGGCAGTTTCCTGAAGGTATTTTTTTACAAGAGATTGACTCACAGTCCCAACGGGACTGCCAAAGTCACACCTGCTCTCTTCTCTTCACCAGTTTCAGGTAATGCAGGATGTGGCCTTCAGTGTATATATTCAGAAGGTGCAGGCCTGCAAAGGGACAGTGTAAAACTGTTGCTGTGAAATTTTGTATGAAAGATGCCTCGCCCCCTTTCACATGCAATGTTGTTGCATCCACAGTTGGTTTGGGAAACTGCCACTGCACGGGACAGCTGATAACTAACCTGATGAACTCTCACCTTATGTGTTGCCACCAGTAATGAATGGGAAAGAGGGCAAATTACTGCTACAGTCATACCTGTGAGAGTAAACCAGAGACAGGGAGTTGGAATGGCATTTTGGCCTGTGGGACTGTTCTCCCTGCTGGTGCAGGAAAAGCTTAGGCTCAAACACCCGCCTTCCATATCAGTAAGGAATTTTTTTGTTTCTGTTAAATGCACAGTAGACAAATTTGGAGACACAGAAACACTGAGTCCTGCACTACCTGTCTATGGGCTCCCTCCCAGAATAATACTGAGTAATACTGAAAAATCCAACTGTATAAACTGAGTTTTTCAAAACATACTAAGGTATCACATGTAGTTCCTACACCCCCAAGTCGAGGATGTACAGTGGAGTCTCTGATTCAGTGGTCTTGACATAAACCCCTCTGTGTGAGTAGATGGTGAGCAGCACAAGGGGGCACTTCTCTCTGCTTAGAAAAGCTTAAGAGTTTCTGATCCATGGGGACAGATAAAGACTTCAGGGTAGGAAAATCAAAACTTCACCTCCCTCAAAGGAGTCTGAATTTCATGCACTTGCCCTCCTTCCCTCCCAGCTTCTCATAGAAGATGCACTCCTTCCAGCTTCCCAGCAGAAGTTGCTGAGGTGTTTATGCTCCAAGAGCCCTCTTTTCTTTGTGGAGAAGAGAGGAGCTCCATGCTCAAACATTTCCCTCTCTCCTCCACACTCCTCTCCCCAGCTCAGACCCACTTCAGGTGTCTTTCAGACTCGTCATCAGCAGCAGTGCTTTGGGAAGCTCTAGTCCAGTGTCCCCATTGCCTGCGTATCCTGGTAGATCCTTGCACCTGCAAAAAGCATCCTGTAATTAGTATTTGTGTTATTTGCCAACCCAAAAGCCAGTGCACAAGCTGCAACAAGCAAATGGGCAAAGGGAGCATTTATCTAGGCAAACAGTCTGGCCTACAAAGAGAAGTGTGTCCTTGGAATTACTGTATTTTAATGTCTGAAAATGTACAGAAAAGCAGAAGTATATGGGCCAAACTCATCTTGCCTTCTGATGGGTGGAGTTAGATTAAAGTGAAGGTGGTTTGATTCCTACACCCTCCCAAGAGCCCATCACTGCCCTGGGCTCAGAGGTCAGGCCAGACTGAAGTTCCTGGTGCTGGCGGGGTCTGTCTGAGGATGTGTCTGTTGTATCCATGTAGTACCTTGTCTGTCAGCTGGAAACCTTTGTCATGTTCACTGTAACCACTGCACAGGCTTAGAAAGGATACCACTGTTGTGCAAGCTGGGGTGTTCTTCAGTGTTCAATTTTACTAATTTACTTATAATTAGATTGCATAAATACTTTGTTGTTATATAAAAAAAGTCTGGGGAAAGTACAAACCGAAGTGAACACACTGGCTAATCTGGTTTGTTTTATATGAAAAATGCACACTGACCTCACAGTGAATGAAATGAAAAACTAACTCACTTAAAAAACAGAAAAACCAAAACAACCAAAACTTTATGCCTTAAATGGAAGCAGCAAATTGTTGCTCAGTCTCCTCTCATCCTAGCAAAATGACTAAGGGTACTATTTATGTCACAAAACTGACAAATTGAAAAAAATTGCCAAAACCCCCCGCATCCCCCTTTCAAAAATACCCTAATTTTGAAACGCAAAATTCACCAAATCAGTGCTGGGGAGTAAACTTCATAGTTATTTTAAGTTTTCTTTTAAGTTTCATTTTTCCATCTTTTTGCCATTACCTGCATTCCTTAGATTTCTTTTTTTCATATGTAAAATGAACTAGCAACACCCCATACCCTCTTCCTTTTTTTTTTTCCGTTCTGAAAGAACTTTAGAGTCTCAGTAATGTTTTCCCCATCAAATCATGGAAAACCCTTTTGTTATTTCTCTTCTTTAACACATAACATGTTCCTCCTTTGACCCTCATTTTCCCTTTTTTTCTCTCTCTCCCCCTTCTCCCTCCCACTCGTCTGTCCCCCTCGTCCACCGATCTAATCCTGGATCCTGCCCTTTCGTGGTTGCTGTCCTTCCCTCCTTCCTTCCTTCCCTCCCTCCTCCTCCTCCTCCTCCTGGCCCCACCACCCTGGCTGAACCCTCCCAACCTGTTTGTTCCTCTTCCTCTCTTCGTTTGCAGCTTAGAGATGGCTAAAGTCAGCACCCAGACCGCTTCCGTCACGACCCCTGTTGACCTCAACATGAACCTCTCTCAGTCTGCCACCCCTACCTCCACCCCCACCTCCATGGCCGTGCTGGCGGCCGCCTCCGCCGCTACCGTCAGTACCCCCCCTCCCCTACCAACTCTGCCAACCACCCACTATGCCGTTCCTGTCTCCAGTCTGCTTGGCATGAAAACTGTCCCACTCCTGGCACTAAATGCCGCGGCCGCCGCGGGGGCCACGGGGAGTTTGTCCGCTTACACTGCCAAAATTCCTTCGACGAGCGGGGTTAAGAAATCTGACCGCCAGAAGTTTGCTCCATATTGAAGGGATGAGACACAATGCAAGCTTTGCCAGCTCTGCCAAGAGTCTGTGGTAGATCCTAGTTATCAAGGAAACAATACGGCATCTTTTATTTTCTGTTCAATTGCTAGTGTTAACTGTTGCCGACTCAAGTCGTCTTCCGCTCTCCATAACACCTAACACCAGGCACCACCGACCAACTAGTTCCAACAGCCAGCGGGTGCCAGCCCGGGCTCTTGCTCCCCAGACACCGTCCCTCGGACAGGGCTGCGGCCAGGGCCAGCCCTCGGCAGCCCCACAGCAAGGCAGGGCTGCCCCCAGCCCAGCAAGGGAGATACAGTGAAGAGAAGGGAAAAAAGTGCTGCCCGCCATAAAAATACACTTAGATCCATTTGCAGGGATCCCTCCAACTGCTGAACAATTCCTTATAGCAAACTGGCATCTTTGATGCATTTTTTCTATCGCTAGAATGTGCAAACCCGGCACTTCTGATGATCGCTAGTGCCCTGTGAAGTGCTGCTGGCCCCCTCAGTCATTCTGCTGCTCCCAAAAGAGGGGAGCAAGCTGGGAGACCCCCATCCCCTGCCCCAAAATCTGCCTTCGAGCAGGAGATAGGAGTTAGGAGGTACCAACTTCAGGTACCTCTGCATACCACAAACGAAGCTTTCTGGTCTGAGAAAACCTGCTAAATTAAAATGACTGCAAAACATTAAGGAAAAAATACCAGGTACCCGTGCCTTTCCACATGATTCTTTTAAAGGATGCAACCATTTTTCTCTGGTTTGGAAAAATGTAATTTTAAGAACTCTGCTTTAGAGAGGGAGGGAGGGAGGGAGGGAGGGAGAGAGAGCAGGCTCCTCCTTTTGCACTCAGACTTTGCATACACCGCCACAGTACTTATTTCTGTAAGTACTTCAGAGCAAGTACAAACCAGATGCCGTCACTATCTCGTATTTCCTCTCGCATATGTTTTATTCAGCCAAAATGACCATTTTTCATTAGGTTTCTGGACAAAATACATCCCTGTTTAACTCACCACTAATCATGCAGTCAGGTTGTAAGGTAATCATGAAAAACATGTAGCATTTTAGGGGTCATTCAAAGGCTGCTGCCTGGACAGATTCCATCCCTTTACCCAAGCACTTCAGGATGTTCAGATTAACCAAAACAAGACAGGTGATGGCAGCCAAAGCCAAGAGAGCTGGGGAATGGAGTGGCTGGTTGCCAGCTGTTGGAACTAGTTCTTAACTGCATTTTCTGTTTGTCCATCCACCTTCTTTTTAATTTCTGTTGCATAACCCAGTAATGCAATATTGTTTTCCTCACCACTTCCAAATCCAGAATCCCATTAGCCCACCATGTTCATCCACTCTGCACTCCTTGGACACAAAGCTTTAACAATTGAACTGTATTCAGTGCATTTTAATATAAACTAAAAACACAATGCAAATGCAATACTTTTTAAAACATGGTACTTCAAAGTGTGTTATTGTATAGGGCTAAGTACTATCTCAGTATTTTGTGTCATTTCTGTATTCTGTGGGCTTTTCTTCACCTTAGCACCTTTGCACTAAGTTTTGTCACTGTAACCATTTGTAGAACTGCCATTGTTACAATTTGCACTTGTCCAAATTGAGATTTTGGTTGCTTTTGTTGGGGTTTTTTTTTGGTTTTTTGGTTTTTTTTTGGCTTCCTTTTTTTTTTTTTTTTTTTTTTCTGGTTGCATATAATGAAGGAAAAACTGGGAATAATGTCAAGGTACCACAGCTATTTAAAAGCTCCCGAAAACTGCTGTAAAATTGTTCTGGACTATTGTAACTGTTTCAATAATTGACATTTAAGGAAAAAAAAACAAAACACCAACCTCTGTGTGAGAAAACTTGCCTGCACTGAAATGCTGTTCTATGCTGGTTGTACTCAAGTGGTATTTTTTTAATAGTGAGAAGATTTTTTTTTCTTTTTTTTTTGCCTTTTTTTTTCTTTTCTTTTCCTCATTTTTGTTCCTACATTTTAGGCTGTCTTCAGAAGTTACTGGCCTGGGGGCTCTGTAATGTATCTCATCATGCCCTAGTGCATTAGCCACCAGACAGGACTTTTCCAAAGCCCCATGAGACAATGCTTTCTATGGACTAATCTACAGAGGAGTTTCTGCCATTTCTAACTTTCTTATTATTCTGAGACATCACAAGAAAACACTTCCTTTACTCTTTAAGCAACTGTGCTTCCTAACTCTTGTGTTGCTTTCATTACTGTTCCAATTTTAACACTGTTGTGGCTCATAACATAAAGCAAAGACAAGGTATTTTCGGGGGTTAATTTTCATTGATGTTCATGCTTTGGCTAATCTGTATAAAAGCATGGGCCGTTAGTGTTCTAAACCACTGTATTCAGCTAGAGACTCGACAGTAAGTGAAATGAGACATTTTTATAAATAAATTTTTTTCCTGATTAAAAACCAAAAAAAGACGTGGTAGCTTTGTGCATACAACTGTTGTGTTGTTTGAACTTTGTTCTTTGTAACCAAGTTGCTAACTTGTCATTGAAGAAGCACTATTTTATGGATTGTCAAACTAAGATCACAGACAAATTGCTTGTTTTCAATTAATGATTAAAGGTTTCATATCATCACGCTTAAGGTCCCAGTGCTCATTGGGAAACAGTGTAACATCTGTGCAAGACTGGCAGCCGTAGGAAGGATGTTAGCCCGTTGTCAGGCATGATGAGTCTCTTCAGGACTAGAGGGAGCCAGATTGTGCAGTTAGTAGAGTAAGCAGGATTTCTACAAAACTTGATTTCGTTTTTAACAAAGCTGCTCGTTGAGAACTTCTCACACTGCATAGAAAAGACAAATTTGGCTTCATGTTACAAGCAGCCAGTGATTTGTATCCCTGGTCTTTTCCTAGACTGAGCTATAGATCAGATACTCGGGAAAGGAAAACAGAAACAAAAGAGTGAACTTGAATGCTGAGTACTGTATTACTAAGGCCCTTTGTAATACACTCCCAGCAGCACTGCCCAGTGGCAAGGCCTCCAGTCAGCACCTTCCACCCTGCCAGGAGCCAGCCCAGCAGCTGGGAGGAGCAGGCAATGTGCAGTAGGAGGGGAATGGAGAGCTGAGCAGGCCAAGGAGCTGTCTCCTCCTGCCCTGGCACTCTGCTCCAGCTGTTCAAACCCTCCTTTGGATCTGCTGAAGCACTGCAGTCACAGCCTCGAGTTCTGTCTTCACACACCAGCAAAAGGAAGGGGCTGGCCCCATGCTCCTGCTGCATTACAGCACTCCTGGCTGTGCTCTGGCCACCTCTGCTCTTAGGGCACTGGCAGTACTGTCACAGCTACTGCTCTGGCCTCAGGAGAAAGCAGGTTTTTAGCAGTTCAAGAGAAGCATCTTTAATGATACAAGACTGATCATACAACCTCCATCTCCCTACTCTATTAAAGGTCTCTATCTGCCTTCAGGGATTTAGCTTGGGGTCCTTCTTCCCCTCCCTGCCCCTGCTGAGCTTTTGAGGCATACCACAATTATCCTCCTTGGTCTCCAGGGTACACACAGCTCTCGAGCCTGGGCCTGGAACCAGGGCACGACTAGGATGTGCATGCAGACTTGGAGACCTGTAAAAATTAACAGCTTTCTCAATGCAAATGCAGCCACAGAACAACCCCTGATGATGAAGGGTGCCAAGGGGCATTACAGAACAGCTCACTGCACCCCAGCACCCAGGAGGCCTTACCCAATGTTGGCAATTAGCTATTCCAATCCTTAGAAAAACTATAGGCTGTAATACTAATTTGATAAAATTCTCTGTTATTATTACTTAAAATATATTTTTATTACTTAAAATGTATTTAACTTCTCATTCTTGAAAGGAGAGCTGAAGCTTTCACAGCAGAGACCTCCATAAGTCTTCATTTCTTCAACAGCAAAAGCTACTTCTATGGCTAGCCTGGCTACTGTAAATGAACAAAAAAAATATTATTGCAGCTCAACACTAAGTAGGTCAGTGCTTTGCTCTCCCAGTAAAGCTGCCAGGCAAAAGGCAGCAGCAGCTCTGGGGTGTATACTGTCTTTCACATTAATAATTCATATGTGCCTTGCAGAATTGAAAGATTTAAACAAAGTAGTGCATGGGCAGATTTGTGTGAGGAATGAGGAGAGGTAAAATAAAGACATAAGGACTAAGAAGGAAGTCTTCTGAGAGGGTTTTTGCAAAAATACAGGCAGAATTGTGATAAAATGTAAGCTTACTGTAATTTCATTATTTTAGATAGAAAATATTTCTGAATGGCAAGAAAAAGCTCCTAGCAGCTTTAATATACAAAACAGACAAACAAAAGACAAGGTGGTAAAGAAAAAAGGGGAAAAAAATGGGTAAAGAATAATAGTAACTGAGACAGAAAAGTAAACCACTCATGCCCAAAGGTAGATAAGAGGAAGCATGTACTTGCTGTGAAAAGGTCACTGCCCACTCAAATGTGAGTTTCCAGATGAAAGACAGCATAGATTCCACAGCTTTTGCGTCATCAAATTGGAATTAGATTTCTGGAAACATCTCAAATGAATTCAAGCAGCTCTGTTGTGTTTCTCAAGTGAAAAAACATTGACAGCATGAATGCTGGCTGGAACCAGAAGGAAAATAAACAAAGTTAGTCCTCTGCTAATACACAGAATGCTTTCTGTTCTCAGGCATAGCCAGAAGGCATCTGTGGGCCCCAAGGTTCACATTTGGACTAGTCAAGCTCCTAGGAAGCAGCACAGTCTCACTGGTGCCATGAACAGAGGCACCTGGGAAGTGCCTCAGCCTCAGAAGGCTGCACAGGCAAAGTGCTGTTTGTCAGGTTTCACAAGACAGTCTGAAAATCCAATTTCTTCTACAGCCTTAATACCAGCTGAATGTATTTCAGCACTGTTTGTATTCTTGGGACCTTCCCCTTCTGGAGTGAGTGTCATGATTATCTAAATGACACTGATAAGCTCACTGATCCAATGGCTCAACAGTGGCACAGCTTCTGCAGGGAATACTGTCATTGTCAGGCTGCTCAACTGGGTGACACAAAGTGTGTGTTCAAAGGACAGCATTGAAAGGAGGGATTTGAACAGAGATCTCTTCTATCCCCTGTAACTTCTGCAGCCACCAATGGTGCAAGGCATTAGTGCCTCCACTCTGTTTTTGGAAGAAAGACCTGGTTTAGATGTCTACACAAAGGAACTGCTCGCATTTGTTTTCCCAGCTGTCGTGCCAGGATAATTCTAATGAACTGATGAACAGAAGATCAAATGAAGACAGATACTGAAAAACTGCTTCACACCTGAAATGTCCATCTCTTGGCCCAAGCAACACTTTCTAGGGATGTAAGTACACACTGCCCTTCTTGGCATTGAAGTGTACTTAATTCCTTGGTTCCAGGAAGGAATGCAGTAATGTTGATTAAAGCAGTTTCTGCATCAATGCATGGGTCCTGACCTGTCCCCCTACAGACTGGCACATGTCTTATGACAGTAACTGAAATTAAAGAGTCAAAGTCATTTGATGGTTCCTAACAAAAGGGAATTTCTGTAACATTACATACAGTGTGGTTTCTAATGACAGCTACAACATGATTCATGCAGGCTGAACGTCTGATTTTCTAACGCAACATTTATGGATTATAAGAAAAAAAGTATTTTTAAGTGCTGAAAATATTTTAGTAATATGGCTTTTCTCATTTCTAGCTCAGTGTTGTTAAGATGATAAATGCAGAGAATCTAATTATAGTGAAATGTAATAAGCAAAACTTGTCTCTCTTCAGGTTGAATTTATTGGCGGAGGCCTGGCCAAAGCTAATGTTAATGTTCTTTTCAATCAGTATTTGCAATTTGAAGCAAATTTTAAAATTAAATGCTGTAGTAGAGGAAAAACAATCATGTTAGCAAGAGAACATTGGTCTGTTGTTATGTGGGTTTGTTGGTTTTGTACAGTCACTTTTGGGCTCCTCTGTACCAAATACAGACCTTGTTGCACATCTAAGGCATGACAGCAACAGCTAATTTTTTCAAGGGCAGGAGAGAAGTTAGCACAGCCATTACCACTGGCAACTGCCTGCCTTGCCAGAGGAGAGCTCACTACCAGCAGCTGTAGCTATGGTGAGCTGCTCCCTGGAACTCCACTTCAAACATGCAGACACACACATTCTGCCCCTGGAAGTCACTTACCAGCTCCAAAACCACCAAGCTGGGGAATCTCAACTACTTTTTGGTGGCATGAAAGTCCACAGTTCCTAAGTTTGGACAACACTTTCCATTACTTTATGAGTAAATAAGGATTACAAATGTCTTCTTCCCTAACTCCGATATTTCAGTTTTCTGCAAGTCCTGCAGATCAGAGAATTAAAACAGTCTTCCTAATTCCAATTAAAATTTCATTTTTAATAGTCGCTATTGACAGAGCTAGTTATTAGGATCACTTTCATCTTTATTGTTAAAAAACAGAATTCAAGGAAGTTAAGAAGTGAGAAAGAAATAAGGAAGTACATATTTTTTAAAACAGTCATTTCCTCTGATTATTAATCTATCTGAATAGCTCATCGGAAGTACATAAAATTGTTTTCTAAAACTGAAGACATACTTAAGATTACAAACTGATTATCCCTATGTTTTTCTAAGATACAGGAGATTAGTTTCCTTAATAAATTAGCTTGACTAGTAAATGAGGTTAGGACACTTCTCTCTTCTCCCTTATAGCCATGTTACTTTCATTGCTAAAAAGCAGGTTGATTTCTTGCCCTCTTGACACAACAACACATGCACATCAGTGGTCACAAGGGACAAAGACACTCCCATCATCTTCACAAAGCTCTCTAAAAGCTTTGTTTCAAATGCTGAAGAAAAGTACAGTTGTATGCAGTAAGCTGCAAAAAACTTGGATACAGCACTATTTGGAGATTTCCTTGGAGATTACTCCAAGGAAAAGAGCACCAACTCCTAAACAAGACGCAACCAAGAGGGATGGATGCTGTCACTTCCCCAGCAGTGCACACATCCCCTGGCTGGTCCATCTTTACCCTTTCAGCAAGTTATGCAAGGAGAACAAGTAGAATGATGAGTAAGCTGACGTTTATTCCTGCCATCTTCTCCTAATAAGAATGGGGTGCACTGGTTTGAATTTGAATGTTCAAGATCCCTGCACTGTAACTAAACTCACTGCCTTTAGCTTCTTACCACAAGATACCTCTAAAGATGAGGGCAACCGGCCTAAAACAGCTGAACTGTTTTAATGCTCAGTAATTTCCCACTCATCCACAGTTGAAACCATGATTTGCAGATTTAAGTGCAAGATGAAAGTAAAATTACAGAAAAACGTACAAAAAGGAAGTGTGATTTATAGACTCAGAGATTAGCATTTTTATACTGTCAAAACATGCATGTCCATGATGCTCAGTGTAACCTGACATTCATTAGATCTGTTTCTCTGATGTTAAGCCAAGTGCAGAGTGGTTCTGAAGTTTAAGTATTAACAAGCTTGTGTGCTTTGGTGAGTGGGGTCAGTGAAAAGCAAAGATAAACAGAACAATTAGAAACTTGGCTTAGCTTTTCTCAGAGAGAAATTGGGGCAGTGTGTTTTGGTTTGTTTTGGAAAAGACTGTCCTGTTAGTACTGCACCACCCTCTCAGCTGGAAGTTCTCTTTACAGGGATAAATGGATCTAGAGATCTTTCACTACAACATGACGGGCACCTTAGACGTTGTTTGAATATTTCATGCTATACAAAGACATTTTATTTCAGTTTTGGTCCAACTAAGTTTTCTCCAACTTGTCCAAACATTCATTATTTATTTCAATATTCTCTGAACACTTATTCTGTATTTCAATACTCTCTGAATTTTGCTATCCCAGTGACAGTCCTAATTCATGTAAGACTTCAGTGTCATATCAAACATTTCAGCAGTAACAGCTACCTACACTTCCTCTTACTAACAGCTGTAAGCCAGCACGTGTGAGCAGGAATGTGTGGATGCAATAAACCACTAAGGATCATTACCTGAATTTTGACAGCTTTATAAATAGGAAGAGCTGAACCCAAGGATGACAGAAATTGGGAGTGATAAAAAAGCATCTCACTATAAGGAAAGGACTACTGCCATATCAAATATTTCCCCCAAAACAGGCAAATTAAACATCTAAGTTTAGTTCTAGTCTTTATTGCTTGGTTGATAACCATCTCTGAGGCAAGTAACTGGAATGCTTTCATAGGAGCAAAGCTTGTTTTCTCCCTTTAAAATCTCACTAGTTTTAAATCTAGAATATTTTAAAAAATGTTAACCTGTTCTTAACAACTTTACTTTTTGATATCAATCAAGCCACACATCCCTCTTATTTTTAAATAGTCCTCAGCAAATATGAAATATTGAAGATTTACAAAAGTTAAAAAAAAAAAAGACACTTACCAAAGGTAGCTCTGTTTTCCACGTCCCAGTCTTGTCAAGTTTGTTGGTTCTTGGTTTTACCTAATCTGTGTTTATCAGAACAGAATCAATTTTAGATGCTTTCTGTGCCTAAGATAGCATTTTAAGAAAATTTCCAGTATTTGCAGTTATTATTTTACCTCCTCAGTTTCCAGTGCAGTACCTTCCTCTCAGGCGTTTTGTCACCCTTTCATTAAGTGGTGCAGATAAGTAACCATTGTTTTCTCAGCCCTATGGTTCAAGAAGTGTGAGGTATGCTACATGATGGCTGCACTAAGCAAAACAGCAGACTTTATAGAAAAATATTCAGCAGTGCTATGGCACATTACAGGCTATACACTATGGAGAAGCTGTAGCTCAGCATTTCTGAGCTTAGTCCTTATATACACAGAGAAACTCTTAAGAGACCCGAAAAAAAATGTACATATTTTATTGGGAGCTGGGGCAATGGACAGAAGGGCACCTACAAATTTTAAGAAAACATAAATGCATATTTTCCTTTCCCTAAACCCCCAATCTGGGAAAACTTTGTAGACTATACACTTCTATAGACAATAAATCAAGTCTCAAAATTACCAAACTGAGCTAATGCTACCAAAAGCTGAGATTCTTTACAGATTTATTAATCACATTAAAATACTTCTGGTAGGAAACCAGTCATTTTAGTAGGAAAGTTGCATTCAGTATTGTAAAACATTTGCAATATACAGTTTTTACAACAAGTAATACACCACTGTAGATCTACAAAATTTTTTTTAATAAGCATGGCTCTTTACCTCACGATCCTCTTTAAATAAATATTTAACAAAAGAATCTCCCTTCTAACAATGGAAGTAAGACCACAGATAAAAAGAGTCTCAGCCATGTTGCAGAAATGCTACAACAAAGCCCCTTTCACCCGCCAGTCTTGTGACAGCAAATCCTGAAGTTCTTCTTCATCTTCACTACCAACATCCTCCTCCTCTTTCTCTTGTGCTGCTCTTAATCTCATGGCTTCCTTTAACTTCTCCTTCATCTCGTCCTGGCGGTTCCGCAAAAGCTCGACACGGCGGTAGCATTCACTGTTGGAAAGTGAAACACACCTGTTAACATTTGGGGCCTTTCCACATTAATTTGATAACCCTCAGTGCTGGATTTTGCTTCTACAACTTTGGATAAAGAAGCTTTACAGGTTCTCATGTGTGAAAAAGAAATAAGCTTTCAAGATGCTAGTGCACCTTTTCAGTGTTCGTCAGGTGAAAACAGACCAAGGAGAGGAGAGTTTTGGTCAATTCTCTAGCAATGAGATCTAATCCAAATACTTAACAACTGCAATACAGTCACAAGCCATTTTTCAAAAAGCACAGAACCAATATCCACTTCCACAGAAGAAGGAACACCATTCTTTGCTCCATTTATGACTTTCCTGAGAGAAAGGTGTGACATCGATGATCAGTTTTGGTAACTTAGTGGTGGCATCTCTGAAAATAAAAAAAGCAGCACGAAGTGTTCAGATTCTTTATCTGCTTCCTCTGTGCTGTAACAGAACATTTTAAGTAAACACAATCCAAAAGTTTCAGGTTTCATTTACTTAAAAAGTTCTGTCCTTGAATTGTGTTTTATAACCATGCTAGCCACTTTAAACAGGGTATTTTTTTTGAAAATGCCAAGTAGTACCAGCCTGATTTAAATTCTCCTTTGCCCCTTTCATTCTTATTTGCTCAGAAGGGTCAGTGTGGAGGGGTTACTACCCGGATCCTGTTTCCCCTGGCATATTACCAATATGATTCTTACAGACAGTCATAGCTGAAAATTTGAAGGCCAAGGAATTTATTTAAATTTCAACTTAATTTGAAATAGCCCTCATTTGAATACACTTAGAAGTCAAAAGTTACAAAAAGTCTTTAAAAATGTATTTGGAACTTTTCTGGGGGGAAAAATAATTACAGTAACAAACCTGAAATACTCTACAAATTTCTGAATTTGGTTCTATGTACTTACAGCACTCTTAGCTAGTGAGAAAAATAAAACTTAAAAGAGAGGCAGGTTTAGCTCAAGCCCTCTGCAGAATTACAGAAACATTGTTAAAAGATATTCCTGTAATAGCAAAGTTCAGTTTGAACCCAATGCTGTTGTTACTATACACTGATTATGTGCAGTATGTAAATCTGCCCAGATGGTTGAAGTGTTGCTTTAATTTCTAGTGTCTTCTTTTTGTTGCATCTCTTTCTTTCCAGTCACTACCATTGTCATTATCACTGTTAATATCAGTGTGTCGAGCTATACGAAAATGGTGACAAACTGTTCCACTGAGCTGTATTTCAGGTTACTTGAGTTTAAACCAATGCCCATCTAACCACCATACCCACCATTTCAGCAAAACGAAATGAAACAAATCACTTCATGTAATGAAGTGCATCACTCCACAAAACCTGTAAGTAAACTTCTGGAATTAAAGAGGGTTTGCCGCAGGACAGGCCATTTTCAGTACATAAAACGTTCATATAAATTCTACATGAATCAAAACTCCCAGGGAAATACAAATTAAGACATTAAGCCACTTGACAGGGGAAGAGGGACAGTTTGTTCCAAGAATTTGCCTTGTGTACTTTCAGTGATTCCAGTGCATTCTCTTTGGAGAAAGTTAAAAAACTTTGTACCAAAATCCATGCCTTTATTAGGTATCATTCTGTAATTTGAGGGAGTCTGTCCTTCAAATACTCACATGATTAATGAATGGTAGTATCGCAGATTAAAAGTGTTTTTATCACTCTAGTCAAAGAGCAATCCATTACTGCTAGAGAACAGAGAATTTGAGGAAAAATTGATCTACTTACATCTGCTCATCAATTTCTCCAATCTGGCGATCTAGTCGTCCCTCCTCATCATCTTCTGCCACTATTGCTTCTGAAATCTAAATCAGAAAAGCACTGAGAAAATTCACCTCCATCCTGAATTCCACTTCCACTCCTCTACAATGTCTGTGTCCTCCCCTGCTCCCCTTTACCTGAAGTTAGTGTCAATCTCCTCTGTGTATATTCCCATCTCCACAAGGGCAAATACAGGAAAAAAAATTGTCTGGTTTAATTTGAAATGGAAATGCTTTTTCTTCAAATCGAAAGTAGTTTGGCTGCTTTGGGGTTAATCTTTGGAAATTTTCCATACACTAGGATGTGAAACTGAGCATAAACAAGAAACACACACCCACAGTCTGAGGCTGAAATGGGAGCTCTATCCCAGTGCTTGGGACTTAAATACACACCACTTATTGAACACACTGTTTAAATATTCCCACTAGATCCCGAAGTGTTTCTAACCTGTTATTTTTTTCAGCATATACTTTCTCAAATCTGAATGTCTGGGAGATGCTATGCAATCAATGGTCCACGCATAACTGAGAAGATTCCTCCTAAGCTGAAGAATTATCTGAATGGCTTATGCTAGCAAAATGTATCCACCACCGCTTTTGTATGAACATTCGCTCTGTTTATAGTGCTGACTGCTTTAAAATGAGCAATGATACATTTTTCTGTACCACTTTTCTCAGCAGTTGACATATGAGTAACTATTTACAATTAAAATAATGAACAGGATAGCAAATACTCTAGGGGAAGACTGAGAACACTAGGTAATCTGTAGTACAGTTCTGAATTGTACACAAGGGCAGATAAACACTTGCTGCAGGAAGACTTTCCACGCAATGCCAAACAGTGAAAAATTGAAGTACAGACAACTGGCCAATTTACATGTCTCAAACTCTTTTGCCACCTTCCCAGATTTTGGAGTTCCTTTCCAGTACATTTAAATTAATCCAGGTTACCTACACTTTATAGATACTTTTTTAAAAAGACAGAAAAATGGGTAGTGTTTTTAAAAGTTAAAATATGAATACAGAGCTAAAGAAAAACCCTGTTTGGAAACAGGACACTGATCTGAGGTATATGCTAGCTAAATAGTATTTAAATAAAATACAGTGTAACAAATGTAACTAGATACACATGACTGGATCTTCATTAAAAGATTTCAACTTAATTTCCTTTAAGTGGAAAATACAAGGAACCCTATGCTCATTTATAAAGTGCATTTAACCACACACTGCATTGAAACAAACAGCTGACAAATGCAGATGTCAGCCATTCTGCAGAGCTGCATGAAACTGTTGTTTTCCTTATTGTGTATAGTATTTAGAATCAATAAATATAGATTCCATTACTTACTGTGTTGACCTGTCGCATTGCCTTTTGAAATTCATCCCATTCTTTGTCCATCTGATCCTTTGGAGCATCAACTTTTCTCACCTAAGGAACATGAAAATTTATAAATTGACCATTTAAGTCTAATAACTCTTTGGGGCACTGTAAAAAAAAAAAAAACAGGAGAAAGAGGAAAAATTATGCTATGTTATCGGAGAAGTCTGGTCGATGTATTTCAGTTTAAGTAATGGATATGAGTGAGAGAGTGCAGCTGCACAATGGTTTCAGAAGAAAAATCTGACTTTACTCCTGGATTACAACAACATCTGTGACTGCAGCATTAAAGAATAATTATTGACTAAAAGTGGCTGGTGTGGAATGTCTGGAGTAACAAAAGTGAGTTTGATGGTCTGTCATTTCACTGTATCAGATGATAACTATTAAATTCTTCTGTAAGCTGCCCGTACAATTGCATACGGTAGCCATTTCACAAGCCAAAAAGCAGTGAATTGCTTGCCTTTGGCATAATGTAAAGTATCAAACCTTTCAGTCACTAGTCTGCTGGTGTTAGGTAGCCTGACTGTATTTCAAATCTAGTCTAATTTTGTTGGCTAAATGAAGAAACTGTACAGCTACAAACCAATTTTAATGACATGCAAAGCTTTTTATTCTGTGGTAGATGGCATTTAGTACTAAGACATGAAGTCTGAAAAAGTAGTAGTGGTAAGAATGTGTTTAAGATCTGCAGCCAAGGTAATCAAAGCCAGATTGTGCTTTTAATGCAAATAAATAAACAAGGTAGTCTACCTGTGTAATTGAAACTTCCACAATTCAAGACTGGAAGATGTGGCATATAATGTATTTTACAGGACATATTATGCCTGACTCAGGACTGGGTAGAAATTATATAGCTAGGAGAACTAAGCAGTTTCAACATAATAAGTCATGACACCATCTTTTTGCATTGGTTTTATTTTCCCTTTATTCATTCTGCTCTTTTGGTGACATTCAGTTATCACCGTAGTGAAGACAACAGTTTGGTGTGTTTTGTTCCTGAGTGATTATACAAAATCAAGTAGCATGAATTAAGTTTATAGAATAAATTAGAAGCTTCCAAGCAAACTCATACTGGGAAGTAATAGTCATCATTTCATTTTTCTGTTCTGTTATTATTTCTATCATATGTGTATGTACTGTGTTATTATGCATTGTGGTTGTCTTTTGTAATTCATAATTATTTGTATTTCTTATAATAAATTTAAACACTAAAGTTATTTTTTCTTGAAATATTTATCTAATCCAGAATTTATATGCTTTACAAATACCTGATGCAAATAACAAGCATTTTTCATGCCCACAATCTCCCTTTCAAATGCCCAGTTAGTTCTTCAAATAATTATTTTGTGTATGATTCCAACACAGAACCACCGCAGCCATCTCAATATAAGTGATGTCACCAACATTTTCCTTTCTCTGAGTATTAGTTACACTCAGAAAGGGCTGATTAAAAGGAAGAGCCTCTGCAAGCAATTCAATGGAACAAGTAACCAATTGCAAATTTATCAGTGGAGGCAATAACCAGAACAAAGGTCACTAACCAGTGTCCTCACAGATATAAGCCGATTCTCCTTTCCTGCTAGGCATTCCTGCATTCCCAACTTATGATGAAACTAAGTATTTGAAAAATTTAGTACTTCAGTTAGACACAAAACAAAACCCAAACAAAAAAAAATACAAAAAACAGCCAAAGAATGGCTTTTTCAGCTACATATTTCAATATCTGAAATACCATTATTCAAAACTATTCACATATGGCAATACATGGGCATGAATAGTGCCAGAAGAGTCTTGTCAGAGCAAATAAACAACCTAAGCTTGTTAGCTGGGCCAGTGGGACTAACTGAAGATGAAGAAGCATTATTTGAAAGGTCTCCAAATTAGATGTCATGGCTTGGCCTTACAATGCCATTTAAATACACCAGCAGCCTTCTACTGTGTGAACAAGGAAATATACTCAAAGAAAATAAAAAAGACTTAAGCCTTCAGCACTATATTTCAATAAAGAAAGCAAGAAAACCATCAAATCTGTAGCAGATTTTACAAAACAAAACAAAAGAAAGGTTTGTATTTCAAATACCAGTGTTTATTTTGGTCATCATTTGGCACTGTGCAAGCTGAAGGAAGTATGAATGTTTCTGATCACAATTTCAAGATTTTTAGTTGTAGGGTTTTTTTTTTTTTTGAGGAACAAGGTAAATACCCACATTTCTTTTCTTTTCTGAGCATCATAAAACCCCAAAGTGGTAAAAGACAACAGGGCTGAAGACCAAGTTGACTCTTGTGGTGTAACAAGTACTATAGATGACAGCATGTGCCATAATGGAGCTATTTTCATTCCAAAAGGATGCACCCTATCAGTCACAAAGTGACTCAACACTTTTCAGCAGGATCTTACAAAGGACATTATAGAACTGTTATATCCCCAATTTCAAAACAAAATTGAATGTACAGATTAAGTGAACTGCTTTTCCTGGGATGACTCACAGAAATAAAGGTAGATTGTCCAAATCTCAGTTCAGTATTCCAACCAACAAATGACATTTCTTTAAGAGCCACAGAGGAACCATAATCAAAAATACTTTCCAAGAGATGACTCTAACAAGCTCTTCCTGCCCACCTCCATCCCTTTTCATGTTTTCTAATTCACAGAGAATGAATGTTTAAAGCTGCACCAGGGGAGGTTCAGACTGGGCAGCAGGAAGCATTTCTTTACCAAGAGGGTGGGCAAACACTGGAACAGCCTTCCTGGAGAGGTGGCCGAGCCTGTCAATGCTCAAAAGGCATTTGGACAATGCCCTTAATAACAAGTTTTAGCTTCTTTTCAGCCCTGAAGTTTTCAGGCAGTTGGACCAGATTATTCTTAAAGGTCACTTCCAACTGAAATAGTCTATTCTAGTCTAAATAGTTCAGTCATTTTCTTATATTCCAGTACGACTGATTACCTGGAAAAGCAGCCTTACTGTTCAGAAAATCATTGCTACTGGCAGAAATAAATCCAGTAGCATAAAACAAGTAGATCACTTACTTTTGCATCCACTTCAGGATCATCAAAGAAACCTTCTGGCAAAGCTTCAGCAGTGTTTTCTTTCCTGAAATATTTGATTACTATTAGCCCAAGTTAACACTTTACAATTTGCTTTATTGCAGAGTTAAAAATAGTCAAGAACAAAATTCATAATCCTTTGTGTAAGTACATAGAAACACAGCAAGTTTTTAAGTCCTTAGTTTTATCTACAACCATCAAAACCTCCTCCTTTGGCTTGGTCTTTCCTCACTTTGAAGGAACTGCACAGAAAGGTTTAAATCTCACTGTTAAAACAATGCTTATATTAAAACAGTCCTTCTGTTAAAACAGAAGCTTATGCTTCTTAAACTATTCTTTCCAGTGTGCTGAACACCCAAACATTGTAACAGCACAGTTGCTACTTCTGAAAGACTAAGGCACTGTCTAAAGGAGTGCTCAAGTGAGCTGAACCATTACTAAAGAACAAGCAGTTTCCTTTAAACAGTGGAAAGCAGTGGCTGATATGAAGCTCCCACAGTTCCCTGTGCTAAAATTTGCAAAGAGATGTCAAACAGACTCTGTATGACATTGCTCCATCTCTTCTCCTGTCCCTAGGGTCCAAGATAGCTGTCTGAAATAATGCCTGAGGCTCACATATATACAAACTACTCTGAATGTAACCTAACAATAAGTTACGATTTTTAAGTGATCACGGTCTCTATTTCCTGGAAGATAAATGTTTATTCACAGTTGCTAAGACTATCAATGTTTGATTTGACTGCTTACCTTTCAACTACCTTCTCTTGTATCTCTGCTTTCTGTATGGATCCTGAATGGGAAACTATAGGTGCAGCTGGAGTTTTGGTGTCAAAAAAGTCTATAGGAAAGGACAGAAGTCTATGACAAAAAGAACAGCTGTTCAGGCATTTTCTAAAATTCCTACTAGACAGGAATTTCAGTTAGTACCTTACTGAATCAAGGGAAGAACAGCCAAATGTTACCTCCCTTGGCAGCCTCAAACAACTAGAACATGAAATCAATAAGCAATCACCACACAATAACAGGAGATTCTTTGCTAGTTTACATCTACTTCCAGTATTACACACTCTCACTATCATCTAATGGCAATAATAAGAAAAATAAAATAAAAACCTTTCATCATCAGTTAAATCACAGGTTCTCCTTACAGAATTACTGTTAATTACTAAGAGTTACTAATTACTATTTCAGTCAGCATTACCTGCAGGCAGAGAATTAGCTATTACTTCTTGAGTTGGAGGTGGAATTTCAGTTTTATGCACAACAGAAGATTTGTTTGATTGTTCTTGTTCCTCCTCTTCATCGTCATCATCGTCGTCATCGTAATTCCCTGACAATAAACTGGGACCTGGGCCCTTGGAAAGCCGTCCACTGGCACTGTCTTGCTCTGCTTCATCAAAAAAATCTGCTGGCAGCCTGGTAAAGAGCCCACAACACAACAGTTTGAAACCTTACAGCAATGACTCCAGTCCAGCACCAGCGGCCCAGTCCCTCTGTGAGCAATACAGGCCATGAGATACAGAGCAATGCCCTGAACTGCACAGCTGCCAACACAGCCACTGTCTGAAGGCAGCACACACTTGGGGCTTTCATTTTAAGTTCCCCAGAAATGCCTAGGTTAATTCTAAAAACATATTTTAGATCCATTTTTCTATTTGCATATTCACTAGGAGAAACATTAATAAAAATAACCCAAAACAAATTGAAATGGTAGTTAAAGTAATTATTTTCCCACCTACTAAGTAATTTGCCACTTAATTTGGGTACCTAGTGCTGTCCAGGACTGCAATTTAGAACAGACACACAGGCTCAGCAATGAGAAAACATGTATTTGCTGGAACAGCTGCGGCCTGCAAGTCAAACATTTTTCCACATTATATTGTAAACTAATCATTACCAACAAGTTCAAAAATGGACAAACCTCTCATGTGTTAATTTTTCACAGAAAAACTCCTACAAGGAAACAGCACGTGGTACCTAGGCAAGATAGTAATTTATCCTGTGAAGTGTAGAGGAGACCCAGAGGTGTCACCTGCCATCTGTCAACCATGCAAAGGTGTCCAAATACTATCAGAAATTTTTAGAGGCAGTTGAGATGACCCCTTGAAGTCAAATACAGTCCTATATTTGTACAAGTTCAACTCCAGCATATGCACCTACATGAATTCTAGGTGACAAAAACTATCCTAATGAAGATCTGTCATTTGTTAGTAGTTTTTATTAATAAATATAATTATATTCAAAATTTGTCTTAATTTTAGGCTGCCACCTCTTCTGTAGGATGTCAGCATTATTAGAGTACATGCTACAATCTAGTAATGTTCAAGCTGTGTAATAGCACCACATGCCAATCTTTTAAAGTCTGTCAGTGACAGTAAAAGAATTCTTGTTTTCTCAGAGTCTTAAGAGTTGATACAATTATCTCCACTCAGGAAGATGCTGCCATGTTCAGGAATATACAGCTCTTGTTAGAGAATGGGCAGAAGCAGGGATCTGCTGGCTCTGACCCTTCGCCCTTGTCTAGGAAGCAGAGACAAGGAAGAGCTGAATGAGAATGCAGCCACTGGTAGTTACAAAAATTCATATGTAATAACAAGATCTACTTACCCCGACGAAGACGTGTGTGGCTTTTCCTCTGTACCTGTACAACAGCCAAGAGTCACTTCTTAAAATCCACGCTTTTAAAAGAAACATCCCTAAGACTTCTATGACAGCACCAAGTCCTCAAATGCATACGTATTTAACATATCTCATATATTTACATGTCTGGTAGCACCAACGGAAAAAATTAACTGTCTTTCCTTTGGCAAGAATTTTGGTGCATGGTTTGAGGAAAACCAGTGACTTGATTCCACTGAAAAGGAATAACACCACTTCTAGGCAAGTACTCCTACTGCTTAATTTACACTGCTTCTCAATCTGTTTGGGCCAAGCTCTCAGTTCCATGACCTAATTTGACCCAATAACGCAGAAGAAAACCAGGTAAACTTCCAAAAGCACAGTCTTCTCCTGACACAGAACTCACAGAGAAAGAGCAAGCAATCTTTTTCGCTTTTCAGCAGCAACGGGCTGGCATTAACTGAACAGACTGGTGTATTCATACTCACTTCCACAGGAACAAAACAAACCAAAAACATTCAAGATGCAAAATGGATGGATTCTGGCAAGCATTTCCCTCTCATTACCTTTTATTCTCTTCAGCTCTGTATTTTCTGTCTCAACTGTTTTTCTCTTGACAGGATGAGACGATGTGCCAGCAGCTGAGCCAGTGGCTGTCTGCTTTGTGCCTTTTAATTCTGCAACTCTCTGTAAAGAAATAAAAATTCGGGACACGTTACTAGCAATGACTTCTGGATTGCAGCTTAAAATACAGAGCTTTTACAACAGCTCATCAAAGTGAGCTAATACCTTTCTAGAACAATATCACTGAAACAGACACCACAGGTACCAAAACAAAGACCAGTGTTTCTGTCAGCCTCTGGAATGATGTGACATGGAGGAAGAGGAACTGACACTCACACAAGGGAGGCTGTACCAGTAAGAAAGAAAAGACAAAGCAGTGACACTGACAGCAATAAGGCACTGGAGAAAAGAGCAGGAAGGCTGGATTTATTCTAAGGTCCTGGAATATTAAGTGTTTTAAAATAAAACATGGCATTTTAACAGCATGAAAGATGTCACCCTGCCTTGCCACAGTCATCTAGTCTGAATGCAGGCAATGAACTGGAACCCCTCAGTTCCTTTGGTCTTTTCCTGAGTACTTGTAATATTAAAGTCTTTCAGTTTTTGCTAAGAAGTAGCAGCAGAACTTAAAAGGACAAAAAAAAAACCAAATTAGGTCGCATCCAAGTTACAAACTCCCTGATTTGCTTTACAAGTTCTTCATCTTTACCACTGAATTACAAAGGAAAAAAAAAAGGTGTATTTTCTTAACCCCGCATAAGCTGTCACTTGACAGCTCACAGGTCCCGGGGAGTGTCCAGGTCCGAGCTGCAGACAAGTGACAGCCAAAAGCTGTCGCTAAGGTGGGAACTGCTTCACCTGAAGAGCAGACCCCTGAAAGACACGGGACCCCCTTTTTAAGGGCTGGCTTTTCAATCCCCGCATGAGCTTTAAGAGAACAGGACCCAGACGGAACAGCCAGGCTGGTTCCCACCCTCATCCCGGCGGGCGCCCCGCTGCTCCCACTGCCGCACAGAGCCAGGAGCAGCGAACCCCAGACCCCGTTCTGGCCGTGCGGCCTCTCGCCAGTCTCTCCCCTTCCCAAGTGCTGTCCCGGTGCTCCCGAACAACGAAGCCCGGCCGAGACCCGCACCCTCCGCACCGCCGCTCACCTCCCGGTGCTGCTTGCCCAGGACGTGGGTCTGCCACAGCAGCTCGCCCTTCACGGGCGCGTTGCACAGGGAGCAGCTCAGGTGCCCCAGGCTGTTGTACGTGTCGGCCGCGTTAAGGGAAGCACCGTGCGGGGCGCGGACCCTCTCCCTCCACCCATCCCTCCCAGCCGAGCTCTAGGGAGCCCGGTGCCGAGGATATTTGGCGAAGGGCGAGTCGATGCGCTTCTTGCCCGCGTTCTGGCGCTGCTTCTCCCTCATGAGGCGCCGCAGCTCCTCCTGCCGCACCTGCTTCCGCCCCGCGCCCGCCCCGGCCGACGCCATCTTCCCCCGGCGCGCGGGGCGCAAGGGCGGGGCCGGCGCGCGCCGTGACGCCACCGGGAGCGCGCCGGGAAAGAGGGGTGGAGGAGGAGGGGGAGGAGGAATGGATCCGCCTCCTTCGTCGACTTCCTCGGGATGTTCCTTAGTGAAGTCTAGTTAAGCACCAACAGAGCTCGACAGACACAGCAGTTCAGCCGTGGGACACGGCTCTGAATAAACTGCCTGAAACGTACCCCACCCGTCACGCCAAACCACCCAAATAAGTGAAAAATAATAAACATCACATTCCATACGTCCAGATCCAGAAAACACAGAATCACGGGGTGGGTCAGGCTGAAAGGCGTCACAGTGGGTCATCTGGTCCAACCTGTCCAGCGCAGGACTGTGTCCAGATGGTTCTTCAGTATCTTCAACGAGGAAGACTCCACACCCTCTCTGGACAACCTGTTCCAGAGCATAGTGTGCAACACACCAGGGTACTTTTTTTTTTTTTTTTTTCATAAAAAAAAAAAATACCAACCCAGCTTTTTTAAAGCTCTGTCTCGTTGCCACCCTGGGAACACCAGAGGCCCCAAATCACAGCACCCTCCAGGAGGCCGTGCTCACGGCCCTGCACAGCGCACACGGCAGCACCAGCCAGAGCAGAGTGTGCCTTCTCCGCCCAAATACAGAATTTAGTGACTATAACATGACCAAGGACAGAGAACTTTCCATATTTTATTTTCATATTTTCATTTATCACAGTACAATAATGTGAGTTAACCAAGAAAAAAAAAAAATCTAGTGCCAATTTCCATGGTGTCAAGTGCTCCACTCCAAACCACGAGTGTCCATTAGAAGTCAAAAAGTGTTGCTCCAGGCTTACAGCGACATTACCTTCCAGAGGATTCGGTCATGGAGGATGCCACTCTAATTTTGTGCTGTTTCCAGAGAGCAACCCATCTCATGGCTCCAGACTCCACATTTCCCTGAGTCGGGTTTGGTTCTTCTCACACCAGCCCACGGGATCTGGGAGAGAAAACGGGCCAAGGGTGTGTGCAATTCAATTTCCATTTTGATAAAAGACAAATCCTGTGGTATATTTTGCCAGGATGGCAAATCCAAGGTCTGTAAACACAGCCAGAGCAACACAGCAACTGGAGGAAGACAATGGGACAAGTGCAACTAAGGCAGAAGGGAGTAACTTCTGTTTTGACATGATCATGGCAGATCATTGGGCTGAGGAAACAATTCAGTAGCGAAACAGGTACCACAGTACACCTGAACTACAGAATCAGTGAGACTATAGCTTAAGCTTGATTATTTATATTTACAAACTCTGAAGAATATTTAAAATCACATCTTCCTTCCCCTTCCTCCCACAACTGCAGTCTGCTGCACTTTTGAAAAGCACGGACGCAGGCTTTTACTGAATTTAAGGCTATTATGACAAAAAAATGTTTACGACTCCCCTCTCCAAAACTAAGTATAAAAGTCAATTCACTCTAGAATGTCTTGGATAACTCTAAATACAACCATCTGTTTTCCAAAACAAATCAACTCATTTTTATATTTGGAAGACAAAACAATTTCTACTGCAGAAGTTGGTCTTCATACACTGGTCTTCAACCACTTAGCACTGCAAGGTAAATCTGGCTCAGGACACCCACCCTCTGCTGAATACAGATGTGCTGGTGGGAGTGGTTCATCATAACTCTTTGCCTCAAAGTACCAGACCATCAAAAGATCTGCTATGCAACATCCTGAAGTTAATCCACCTTGCTCTGAGACAGGCTGAGGATGTACTCACACAAGCACATCTAAGGAAGCAGCAGTTTCTAGGAAAGACTGCTGGGAAGACAATGTCTGCCTGTAAATATTCTCATCCAGGAGAGAAAACTACACAGGAACAGCAGAAACGGACACAGTCCTAGCCATGACCACAGCTTTCAGTTCTCTCCACGGGCACAGGAGGATACTTGCTTATTGTACATGCTGTGAAAGCTCAACACATTAGAGAACCCACATTTGGGAGGCTGAGGATCCTTTCCATCATAGGAAAGTGGTTGATTTTGCATTCCCTGAATTAGGCAAGTGTTGCTGGTGGTTTAAGACTCAGTTGAATCTAGTCCAGAAGCAGTCACAGGCTAGGCAGGGCTTCACAAAAATGACTATAACCAATGCTTCCTCCTCTTAACCTTAAAGTGCTGGGAAAATGCAGCATGACAGACTAGTTAGCCTTGAAAAAAAACTTTTATAGTCCTACCATACTAAATCCTAACATGATGGATAAGGTTCCTAGGAGTTTATACTATGAAATTCTCCACAGATGCTGATAAGAGAATTTCATAAGGAAAAAATGTGAGCTTGGAGTAACTGGTTAACAGCAAAAACCATGGCAACTCAAATCTTGGTATGGTCAACCAGAATTTTTAGAATGCAAGTGATGCTTTGTAGTGCACAACTATCACTTAATTTGTTCAATGGCATTTTTCACTAAAAAAAAAATGTTCCTCCAATTACGAACATCAAAGAAGACAATACTGTAATAATAACACTTTAAGTATTATTTAAGCTTTATAATTTATCAGAAGTTAAGATCTTTTTACATACATTTCCTATTTTTATCTTGAAAGGGCAGCTAACCTTAAGACATATGGATAATGGCTCACTAGCTAAGGGCCAATTCTAAACATCCTCAGTCTGACTCATTTGGGATGAAGAGTTTATTTCTTGCACAGAAAGGGGCTCCTTACCAGTCTCTGCTTTGTCGGCCGCTGTGTATCAGGCTGACCTCCCAATGAACAGCATCAGTGAAGAAGCAGCTCCTGTATATTTGTGTTACCTACAGGCTGACACACTCCACTCAGAACCTCTGAGCAACCACTGCAAAGCTGGCTGCACCCACTCAAAGTTTCTGTCTCCTGCAAAAGCTGACTTCTCACCTAACAGAGAAGGTTAAGCACGGCACATACTGCGAGATTCAGTCATAACCCTCACACAGATGGCATTGCTAAAATAAACCTGTGTCTCTTTGCAACATGCTATAAAAATTCACTGATTGCCTTAACATACTGGAATAATCACTGCATTTTCCCATTAAATATAGCATCATGAATTCAGTAAATTCAGAAAAAGGTATTAAAAAACCCTTTCAAAATAGCTCCTTAGTTATACCTTGCTTGAACTGAACCCTTGGTATTTGAGCAGCATGAGTAATCTCATTTCTCAACATAACTCAAAACAGAACACAAATAATAAAAATACAAATAATCTATAAAAACCACAGTACATCAGAAATCTGTGTAAAAAACATACTTCTGTATCAAGGAGCTCAGTAACAACTTAAAGCACCACTCAAAATTAAGTACCATACATGTTACAGTACATTCCATTTATTATGACAATTTAAGGCTAAAATAGGTATGACTCCCTTATAGTCAAGCTTTCTTATATTTATAAATGCATACAAACATTAAGTAGATACAAATGCATTGGGGTTTTTTATTGCTCTGAACTGTCTACTAGAGTAATGTTCAACTTTCCCAGATGTTGTCTCAGTTTGCCTTTTTCAATCAAGCTCAAGTCCTACAACTGCAACTTATGGCACTTGTACAATTATAACCTTCTTTGATTTGAGCTGTAAATAAATTCAAAGATATATCAGACAAAATTGCCCACCACTGAAAACTTCATAACTTAGTTAACTAAACTGTCTTATCATCCATAAGATACACAATTCATCACAAAGATTAGCTCAGCCATTCTTCAGGAAGTATTTTCTTCTCAAAATAATAGTTCTAACCAAGCGGCAAACAAGACAACCAGCAAGAAATGACTGACTGGTGCCAGTCTAACAGACTGGGCTTAGGGGGAAAAAAAAACCAAAGGAAGCTGGATATGTGCTCCAAAACAAAGAGCAAACTTTTCCTCTTGCTCATAGAGCAATTATGTTTCCTAATTATGTAAGGCAATGCCTCATTCTGCCAGTGCCAAATTCTTTGACTGTAGCTTGTCCATTTCTTGACCAATATTCCCTTCAATGGTATCACACTGGGCAAGAAAAACCTGAGAATAAAACACAAATAAATGTTATTGGATACACAATTTGGCACTGGGAAGTGTTTCTGACGAAATGAAAGTGCAGTTTCTATAGGGAATTTGAAGATGTCAACTCAACAACCACTTTCCAGTTGTTTTGGTAATAGCTTATGCATTTACCCAGAATCCAACAGAAACACGACATTGGATAAGGCCAATAAGGGTAACAGCATGCTTGCCCACCATCACCAGTCCTGATGCTGACCTATTTTCAGTTGATCCAAAGTTCATAAACAACAATGGAAACACAAAGGTTCAGACAAGTTAGTGCTTCATTCTGTTTGGAACATGACTTCTAAGCTGCTCCTTTTCTAAAACACATACTTCAAAGACCAAGCCTGAGAGGGACAAACCTGCTCAGCCAAATCTAAAACAAGCTTTCATTAAACCAAGACCTTTTCTACTTAAGACTACAAGGCAGCATTGAACCTTCATCAGTAGCTGGTGTTCCTCAAAAGACAGAAGGCTCCATGCCAAAAAGGGCAGTCCACAGCACCTTACGCTTTCTTAGAACTGCCCATGAATTCTCACAAGTAGAGTAACAAACTGAGAGCAAAAGGGAGCCAGCAGCCCCTGGTCACTTTGTTCAGCCTGTACACAGCACAATACACCAGCACTTTAAGCCAATAAACTGTTTTAGACCAACCCCAAGGTATGCAAGTACACTGCACTTTCTGAGAAATATTCTCCCATTAGCTGTTCATGTCTTGCCTTTGTTTTTGCTGTGTCTGCACCAGACCCTGACAGTCAAACCAGACATTTGGTGTTAGTTATATTAAAACTACAGTAAAAAACCACTGTCCTCCTAAAGCAGCAAACTGTTGTGCCACGTGAATGTTCCTCAACCATCACACTGCTTTGAATCATCTGTTTCCAACCAATCCCTTGAGCTGTCATCAACTCATGTTTGTAAGAACTTGAGTGATGAAAAAGTGAAGGTGGTAGCAACTACAGTTGCTGACTGCTACTCTCATATTTTTCTTCCCACCCTGGAAGATGTGTGACTGCCAGCAGCAGAAGGCAGTTAATAGCTCCCCCTTGCTTCCATGAATACTTAAGAATAATAAGCATAACTTGATATTGTTTTCTTGTTCTTGCTCTGGAAAAACAAACTGTTGTTGACAGCTCTGGTCTGAAACCCTTTAGGATTCTTCTGGAGTCCTCAAAGGGTTCATAACTCACAGCTGCATAATGCTGTGCCTATAAAAGTACATAAATAATTCTGATCTCTGCTCAACAGAATCCATTTTATGCTTTAATAGCAGTTCTTAAACAAAGCCCCACTTACTTCTGCTATAATTTCACCCAAGAGTGGAGATCCAGTAGCTTCCACAAAGTTGATAGCTAGAGTCTATTACAAGTTTTCCTGCCTTGGTTAGGCACATGGAATCAAGACTGTGTTCAGAACCCCCATATAACACAGCCACACCAGCAACCACCTTCATTTCCATTTGCATTACCTGAACTTATCTCAATACCTGAGTACAAAGTGCTTTGTCCCTAAAGCTGTAACTAAAACCATAACTGAAACCAAAGTACTGCTTCATGGGCCTTCCTCTAAAATAGATGGCTATTCTAAAAAATTTGTGAAACACCAGTGGGAGGTATTTAATAAGGTTACAGTAAAAGACAGAATCATTAAACTCTATATATGAATGCAAGGTACTTCCACAAACAATTTTTAGGAGCCCAACCTGGCACTAAAGCTAGCACAATACAAATAAAAACAGTAATACAAGTATCATTACCATTCATTTATGTAAGTTTGAGTGGAGAGAGCTGAATTCCAGTATTTATTAACAAACCTTCAGTTCAAGGTCTCTAAGAAAACAATGCCTAGGCATTTACAAGCATCACACCATAGCAAAGCAATTAAACCCTCCATCCTGAGCACAGTTGCTCTGCTGTACAGATCTTAAAGACCTACTCTCCGAAGAAAGTTGGTGCACTGCAGTATAAGCTAAATTTTCCAAAGAACACCTCTGGCAAGGTCAGGAGTAGGTCAGCAGGAGTCACAGTTAACTGCATCCTTGTGCCCAGACCTCAGTCATTACTCCAGTCCATCAAGATTCAAAAAAGGAGGAATGATCAATCCTGTCATGTTTACAAGTTATCAGGATTACTTCATGTTGTCAGGCAGCCGTAAGACAAATCATTAATGCAAATGACAAACATTATCTGAAAACAACACAAACTATGAAAATCTGTATTTTGTGTGCTATTTTGTAAAGCTATTAAATACCTCTCAAAGGGAGGTCATACAAAATACCAATGTAAGAACAAACACTGAAAAAATCTAAACAGCTCATTTGCACAAACAGTATACAGGTGCCCAGCATTTATGGAAAAAAAAAAAGGAAGAAAACCTACCAAAAACAAACCAAGAAAACTCACCTGGACCCTCTTCACTAACCCCTTCTTTTTCAGTTTGCAGTCACTGAAATTCTCTGGCAGATTCTGCAGAAAAATAAGCAAACAAGTTGATGCAGATTAATGCTGAAATGAACATATCAGACTTAGAGCAAAAACTAGAATTATCAAAGAATCCTCTGAACAGGCATCCTGAAAATGCCAAGCCTGCTCAGTAAGGATGATTACACAGGAAAGAATATATAAGAAAAAGTTATTAAAAAGCCAGGGGTGCAGCAGGCTGACTGCAAAGAACCAAGCTAGCAAATCTACCATGGAATATACAGCAACAGATTACACACACTGCTTTTTCTCCTGTGGTGTGTGTTAACTGTTGAGCAGAGCTTCATCTTCAGAGCTTTTACACAGATTATAACATAAACAAGTTTCTTACAAATACATTCAGTCAATCACCAGCCATCATTAGAATGTATCATTAGTAATGCAGCCATTGCCAGTCTAAGCTGTACATCTGATCATCTCTGCAAGGTACTCATGGAAGGCAACAGATGTGAAGTGTTACGTGATGTCAGCTTTTAATTTAATTCAAACTGCATCATCTTCTGTACTCCTGCCACCCATTATGTTCATGTATGTCATCCTGGGAAGTGTTACATGCTTTGTCCTTTTCAAGCTATGTGAAACTGGGGCGTTGCTGAGGAATGGTGCTCAGGTTTATGGCTTTTTTTTTTAACAGGTAAAACACCTGTACAGATGATTATCATTATATAAAGTTTATGTGACCTATACAGATGATTATCATTATATAAAGTTTATGTGAACATTCTTTGTTCTCACTGGTGAAGATGCATAAAAATCTTGAGAGTTTCTCACTAGCTTACCTTTTATTTTCCACCCTAACTCCAGACCAAGAACACAGGTTTCCCTAACCTAATGTTTCATTTCAGCCAAAATGTGAGCACAGCTTGGAGATTTAGATATATAAACATTTGTAAAAATCAAAACACACCAAAAAAAAAAAAGGTGCTCTTTTATTGTTCAGACGAATGGATTCTACTCTCCCTGCTTGTTGCCCATGCTGTGTGCACTGGTGTGAGGCACTTCAGCTGAGCCGTGGGCCACGTCACCTCCATAAGGGAACACTCCTTATCTCCTCAGAGGTATTTCACTGGTGTTTCCCTCTTCAGCCCTAACAGCATGATGGCTGGAGTAGAAAGCTACAGCCTAGTTTCCATTACTGAAACTTGGTAGGAAAGTTGCAAAAAACTGTAGTCAGCATACAGTCTAAGTGGGGATGAAATGGAGGATGGAGCAGGGTGGAAAGTTACCAACCCAGATATAACAATATGGAAAATTATAGGGAGGTAATGCAGTTGCTGCTCCCTGGATGCAGTGCAGTCAGCACGCCCGACTGCCCACACACAGTACACGCTAAGGGGGCCTAAAGAGAGGGTGGACTGGAGACACCATGGTCAGAGTTTATCCAAATCCTCCAAGAGGGGGTTCATGGTGGTACCTTGTAGCTGATAAGCCATGCAACAGCTGTCAGCCAAGGAAGGAAAAAGATTTCCTGCTGTTGAACCAGCAACTGTAGCAAAATCACAGATGCCGACCTCCATTCCAAAGTTTACCTTGGATGCAATACTAATGTATAGCTCCAGCCTCAAAGGTCACCTCAGATGTAATACTGACATTACCCACCTACAAAGTACAACCACCCCCCACTGAACATGATGCATGACTAGAGCCACTCTAGCTCCACCTAAATGTAAGAATAGTATAAGAGTAAGTTAAAAATGGCATAAAAATAGGGAAGACTCCATTATTGGGGATTAGAGCTGGTTAGTATATTGCTTTAAGTACATTTTTGCATCCAGATACTACCACCAGCAATCCTGTCAGAGTTTTCTACTGTATTAATAAAGCAGGGCTGTTGCATAAACTGGTAAAGTGAGTCCTTCAAGGGCACTTAGAGTCACTGGCAGCAGGTAATGTATTTGACTGTGGATACCCAGGAGGAAGTCCCTCTTATGCTGTTGTGTCCTGAATTTGTCCCTGAATCTTGCCTGGGGCACCAACAGACCAATTAAAGGTGTGGAGGTTCAGGAGGGGCCTCTGTTTGCATGTGACCCCAAGCAAGTCAGCTGAACCACCCCCACATCAAGTGGGCTGCTCAGGGAAGGGTAACAGGACACTGACAGACTGGTGGGGCACAAGAGTCTCAGTTAACCTAGGGCAAGGACACTCAAATCAAACAGAAAGGGCTGGAGAAAATCTCCCCTTTCACATGACAATGCTCCTTGAGCCTTAGAAATACCTTTCTCTGAAGATCCGATTTCATGTTTACAACTCATGCTAAGAGATTAAAGAATTAAGAAATGCTGATCATATTTTTATTGATCCAGATAAATTCAAAAAGTTTAGCAATAGAATCTCATCTTACTGTAAGTGGAAAAACTTCCCAGACATCTGGGAAATGTTTGTTACAGGAACAGTGATGGTTTTTTTCAGAATACTTCTTTCTTTCAATCCTTGAAATATTAATTTCATATGGATTTATCCAACAACAACTATAGCATAGACAAGGAGACAGTTAAATTTCATCAGAACAGCATGTTAATTTAAGTAAGTTCTACAGAGGAATTATAATTTTTAAAAAATTTTCAGGAAAGGAGGATGGGCCACCAGAGCATAACTATGAGTCAACAGCACTATCAATGCCCTCAATACTGATAGATGCAATTTGACAGATTTGCTGTGAATTTATGTTAACAAAATCAGTGACTGGTATTTCAGAAGAGAAAGTTTTTTTTTCAATTCTTAGAACAATCTGTTCGCTGCAATATTGTCTTTCTAGATTAAAAAATCTGCCATTTAATAGGAGACCATCTTGAGGATAAAGTGAGTGCTCACACTGCAATATGGGTGAAAACATTCATTAAATCAGAGCTGGTTCACAGGTACATACTGTCCTGACTGTGGATTCAAATTTTCCTACTGATCTCAGAAAACTTTGCTTTTTCTTGAAAAAGTGTTTCAGATATTTAAAAACCTAATCCAGACCCACAAGTAAAGCATTTCCTGTGTTCTCCTCACTGAGATTTGTAATAAATAGTGTATTTTGATTTTGATTCCTGGACTAAATTTTTTAACTGATGAAATAAACAGCACATTTGTGACTGCACAGACACAAATCTTCAAGTATTGAACAAGACTCAACTGCATTCTTCCTGAAGAAAACTTCTAAGATCTGTGGCTTATGGCAATGTCTGACTGTGTCAGACAAATTAAAATTTTGTAAGATGAAGTGAAAGCAGTAGCTGTTTTAAACACATTTATGTTACAATGCTTAAGTTACAGATGCTCTACCCAAAAGCATCCCTTTCCCACCTCCAGCAGTGACAACACTGTATTTTTTCTTTCACACCCCACTACTGTATGACTATAAACTTACTTCTCCACCTTCCAAAACCCACCTTTTAAATTCACAATTGTTGAACACATGGTGTCTAGTAAAAGTATTTAGTTTCAAACTCAGCTCGTCTAATTAATGAGCTTGTCTGCTACCAGAAAGAGAGTGATACTCCTAGAATAGAAAGTAAACAATATGCAGGCTTCCTCACCCTTATCTCTCTGTAACCAACCAAATCTCATTTTGCATCAAGCTGTATAGTTTTGAGTGATCCAAATAACACACAGCAGCTGAGACACCTTAATGAGCTGTGACGATTTCGCCTAAGAAAAAAGCTGGAATATTTAGCGTCAGCTTGCTGGTATATTTGACTTCTACAATGCATCATCCATTCTTCTCAGTCACATTTTTCCCCTCTGAATTTTTTAACATGCTGTTGACTCAATCAACAGCACCTCTACATGTTCAACAGTATTTCACAGATGTGTCAGAACTAGTTTTTTACTTGGCTGCTGAAAAGAATGCTAATTACATAGATAGACCAATTCTAAGACAAGATAAAATACTTCACTGCTTTGCATTTCTATTTGCCATTTTTTACTCCAGTGGAATTCATTTATTGCTCATACACATCCCTCACTACCAGCCTGTACTGCTGCCTCCATATACTGCACAACCACAGTACAGCTGAGTGCTGCCTCAGTAAGTTGGTGGCCTGTTCATCTGACCTGGTGTCATACCAGCACTCTGAACTCCCACATTTTATGTAAAGATTCCATGCGGCAAAGACTACGTTATCATCATAGGCCCAAAATACAAAAGAAGGAAATTAGTTAGTAAGCTTCCCACCATTCCTAGGAACACATCCATATTGCATAGCATTTGATGATGGCCAGTTCAAATTATTACTCTGATTTAGTCCACTGCTGAACTTTTATAAAGAGTCCATCAAATTAAACTACATTTGTTTCACCGGTTACAGGTATTTGCGTGGCATATCTCTGAAAAAAAATCGAGTAAAAGATCACTACCAAGGAAGAGAGACCCAAAGATACCATTACCACAGAAAAGCAGCATTTTTCCTTCAGAGCAGGCTATTATGATATTGATATGCAACATAATTATATAATGAGGCTTACAGAGAATGACCACCAGACAGAGAGAGTAAGGAAATACCCTGGTTGGGGCAATTTTCTCTTTATTTCTGTACAAGACCCTTACTCTCATCTAGCTCTCAGCTACTATATGATACAGGAAGATGTATATTATACTCTGGAAATGTAATGTAAGATTACAATCCACTAATGACTGCGAAGCACTTGGATAGCCAAAAATAAATTTCTTAGTACATTAAAATATCAAATAAGTTTCTGTTGGGATTTGACCTTCTTCTGTGGTTAGTTACTTACAATGGCATCAATCTGTTCAAGGGTCTTCATGAACTGCTCTGCAGTTCCTTTTATCCTCTTGTCCAGCTGTTTTAGTGCTTCTGCTTGGAGATGCTTTGCTAAAAATCCCTGAAGAAGAAAAAACAAAATTATCCTACACCCTACACAATACTCACCTTAGAAAATCTGTCCATCCACAACAGCAGAAAACATCTTTTACTATTTCTGTATTTTCAAGCATCATAAAGACTCCAATCTTTATCTGTATTCTTCTGTATTTTATCAATTCCTGACATGGTAAATGTAAGATCTGTTAGGTTTACTAAAATGACAAACATGTAATATATCTTCTTTGGACTTTGAGAGAACGCCTAAGTTTTTCCAGATATAAAGAATGTAACTTATGTCATATGAAACAGTATTTCCCTTTGTCCAAACAGTGACATGTCTCTGTTTTGCAAAGTAATAAATGGCATTTGGAATTCACTAAGAATTATTACTGACTCTTGGACATTTTGGAGGGGCAGCCTATTACTGACTATGCAAAACCTTCAAACTGTTTTGTTTGGGTTTTTTTACATAGAAATACCTACAAAACTGCTTTGCAAAGATATAAAGTTATACAAAACTGGCATACCTTCTGGATACTTGTGAACTCTTTATTAACTTCCTCTAACTTATTAGCTATTTGCTCCACTGACTTCTCCAAATCTTTTAACTTCTTTAATTCAGCCTCTTCTTCTGGACTATTCTGTGTATTCAAAAGTACAACATTCACAACTAAGGAACAAATAAAGATACAATGCAGCTAAAAAGCAGCAGTGCTGATACAGACATAAAGGCTTCTGAGGGTTTAGCATACACACTACACTGTGGCTGTTCTTTCCATATTTCAATACCTACCAAATAAGCTTCTTCCAAAGCTTAATTACAAATATACTTAAATCAGCAATGCATATAAATACATTAATGAGATTAATTTGAAGAAAAAAGGAAAAGTGCAATTTTCTTTTTGTCAGCTTATCATTCCTAAAGTATAGGCACTATTTTCATCATAAGATTATTACCTCATCCTCAAGTTGCAAAGCCAGCCACAAATCATTTCACCAGAAATAACCCAGATAGTCAAGACTCAGTAGCTACAGTTGGGAAAGTTTTTTTTAAACCAGAAAAATAAGATGAGCAGATAAGGTCATCAGTGCATAGAAAGTTTATGAGCACTGACCACAGATTAGGCAGAGTCTTGCCAATAATGTAAAGCAGAAGCCAGTCAATAATGTAATTTCAGAAAAGTACAAACTGCAGTTATTTGCAGTGTAACATGAGACTGAACTCAACTTTGTGCATAGGTATACAAAATTAGGTTAATGCTCCAGCTTGTTTCTGTGTTCAGCAGCTGACTTAATGACAAAAATTACTATAGTTTAAGGGGGAAAAAGGTCCAAAAGCAATGCTTACCCTTTTCCCAATCAACATGACTTTGCAACCATTTTTAACACCAAGTGCTGATAATGGTTGTTCCAATTCTTTCAGAGACTTTCCTAAACGAAGAACGAGGGAGGAAAAAAACAGTTTTAGTACAGTTAGTGGCATAAGAATGTCTTTTTGAAGACATTCAAAACATGGACACCTGATGAAAGCTCATCATCTATAAGAAACATGGCAGATTTATAAGTTACCTTTGTATATCAATTTCTGAAAAGGAACTGGAACTCCAGTGACTTGTTCAATAAGTACAGCCATGTCTTGTAGTGTAGGTTCACCATCTTCTCGTTGAGAAGCTACTTGAATACTGTGCTTTTCATTACCTAGTAGAAAAACAGAGTAACAGTAATACTTATTGTAACCTAGAAAATATTAGAGACAATCCATCTCTAATATTTTTTACCATTAATGCAGGAAGTTCTCAAATGACAGGTTCTCATGTAGAATCATAATTTTCAATCAAATTATTCCTACTGCACTTCCTTCCTCTTGAAGTGACTGACCTCAGCTGAAAATTTTGGTCTACATTGAAACAACCTGAAGAGTTCGACTGGGTGTATTTTACTGACATAATTTAGCTTCTGCTAAATATTATTCCCTATCTCTTTTTAAGAGAAAAGATGGTCATCCCACAAGCTAAAGCACGAAAGCCCCAACCTTCCTGATGTATCCTGCTTCCTACTTGTAGGAACTTCTAATGACATGAGTCTTTGGTATCTGAGACAATTACCACTTCCTCTGCTCCCTTCTTCTCAAACATGAGAAAAAAGCAATCATTGTCTACCTTCTTTCATCTCCATCACCAACCAGAGAGAATTCTCAGAGTACAAAAACTATTTCTCCCCATACATTACTGATAAGCAGACATAACCATTTGGAGAAGTCCTAGCTTATCTGTCACCTTCCACTTACAGAGCATCCTATTCAAGAGTTCCTAAGATTACTTGCATGCAGACAGGAGGTAGTTCTTAGATGAAAAAAAAGGAGTATGCCTATTAATCTCTGCTTTGCAACAGACCCTTTCTACAGCCTTCTGCTCCCACACACATAAAGTCTGTCAGTCTGAAAGCACCCACAGGAATCAACCACCTATGGCTGCATGGGAAATCAAAATAGGCATATTTTACTCTGCAGGAAGAGAGAACTTAACATATACCAGAAGAAAAACTACTCTCACGCCACTAATTTAAAGTGCACATATCTTTTACAAAGGAGAGTGCTAGAAAATTGATTTTAAAATACTCCAGCCTTCCACAGTCACATGACAAGTTACACTGTAGCCTCAAGTATTTTAAAGCTCTAGCAAAATTCATTATTCAAACATTTTAAGCTTAAAATCACATTATGCCCCACTCACCCAAGAATTTTCCATAAACAGTCCTTCCTATCAGTTTGTTTTGGGGAGAAAAAATAAACCAAAAAACACAACCTCCGTATATTTCAAAAGGTCATTTTGATATATACAACTGCTTTGTATCTCATACCCATGAGCAACTGAGAGAAAAACAAACAAACAAACAAACATTAACTGAGGAAAAAAACAGGTGAAGTTTGTGTAACAATAGAACTAGTTTAATTACAAATTATGAGTACCACTTTGGACAGACAATAAACAAATTTTACTGTAAATTCATAGCAGAGTGAAATCACCATAAAAAACAACTCTGGGCTGCTCCAGGTGCCAGAGCTGAGGTCCCCCTGTAGCCCACAGTGAAGACCATGGTGAAGCAGCTGTGCCCCTGCAACCCATGGAGGATCCCATACCAGAGCAGGTGCCTGGGAGGAGGCTGTGACCCTGTGGAGCAAGCTCCTGGCAAGGACTTGCAGACCCATGGAGAAAGGAGCCCAAGCTGGAGCAGGTTTGCTGGCAGGACTTGGCACCCTGTGGGGGCTGCACACTGGAGCAGTCTGTTCCTGAAGGACTGCAATCCATAAAAGGAACTCACTCCCCTGCTAGAGCAGGGGAAGAGTGTGAGGAGTCCTTCCCCTGAGGAGGAAGGAGCAGCAGAGACAAAGTGTGATGAACTGATCGAAGCCTCCATTCCCCTGCACTGCTCAGGCAGGAGGAATTAGAGAATTCAGGAGGAAAGTTAAGCCCAGGGGATAAGTCTTTTTTTCTCTTTTAGTTCTCACTGTTCTACTCTGATTTGAATGTTAATAAACTACATGTTCCCGAGTTAAGTCTGTTTTGCCCATGACCTGGTGAGTGCTCTCTCCCCACCCTTCTTGCCCTTCTCTCAAGCCACGAGCCTTTTGTTGTATTTTCTGTCCCCTGCCAGCTGAGGAAGGGAGTGACAGAGTGACTTTGGTAGGCATCTGATGTCCAGCCAGGGTGCACCCACCACACCTGCAGATTGTCAAGTCACACATGTGGGTCTACTGTCGTTCTATTTCTCAGCCCTAATTTCCATCTTTCCCCATTTTCACTCACACACAGAAAACTTCACTAAAAATGTTCTGTGCAAATTGGTGAAGCCACATCTGACAGCTGCAGGTGTAAATCAGACAGACGAAGCTCAAGCTGAAGAAAGGCTTCTATTTGCTATCTGTTAATGACAAAGTCATTATCAGGTAAGAAAACAATCGGAAAGACAAAAACATTCTCAGACAAGCAGGTTGTTGCCAAACAGCAAGACATTGGAATTACAAATATGTCAAATTATTAAATTGCTGACATCTTTGCAAAATGAAAACCCCTCAGATCAAATGGAACTCTCTGAAGGCATCAGTGTGCACATGAATCATGACTATTCAAACAAATTATTCCATAAAATTCCTCACCAAAGACTCTTAAATAAAACTACCAGGAAAAAGTGATTAAGGAAACATTTTAACAAAACAATTTGAAACACAATTTGAAAACACGAATGACCAATCAGAAATAAACAATAAGCTTTAGAGATGGAAACAACATTACCAAACTAGTGCAAAAGGAACAAAGGAACAAATTATTATTCAATAATTTTTTTAAAAAATACAATTAAAAATTACTAAGTTTTGCTAACAAAACTCGGAACATCTTGATGATTTAATACCTTACTATCTTCATTCCCCCTACTGTCTCACTTAGATCCACTTCAAAATTTAACCATGGTGTTTCCCATCTTATTTTTAAGAACTGCAGAGTCCAAGCTATTCTCATCCCTTTACAGTAACATTTTATATTTGTTTATAGATACAAGCCCATCTTCTCCTCCACCTTCTTCTCCCTCCTCTAGTTTTTCTTTTCAAGGCAGAAAAAGCCCAACTCAGCTGGCCTTTGAGTGACCCATTCCATCAGGTCAGCACCCACCTGTCCTACTGAAGGAACCACTCCGTGCTGCAGCCTTGCAGCATCCAAGCAAACATCCAAGCCTCTTCAATAAACCAGAAAAAAGCCTGCTGGGTAGCATCTGCTTTTAACATGCAGTGCTGATTTCAGCAAGATATTTCATTTAAATGAAGATTACCCAAACAACAGAATCACAGAATGGATCAACTTGAAGGGACCACAGTGGGTCACCTGGTCCAACTTCCCTGCCCAAGCAGGGTCATCCTAGAGCACGTGGCACAGGATTGTGTCCAGACAGTTCCTGAATATCTCCAGTGAGGAAGACTGCACAACCTTTCTGGGCAAGCTGTACCAAGGCACAGTCACTCCCATAATAAAGAAGTTCTTCCTCATATTCAGGTGGAACTTCCTGTGCATCAGTTTCTGCCCATTGCCTCTTGTGCTATTGCTGAGCACCACTGAGAAGAGCCTGATTCCATCTTCTTGGCATCCCCCTTTCNGGGCAGAAGGGCGGGGAAGGGCCGAGAGCGGCCCCCGCGGCCGGAGATGCGCCCCCCGCCCGCGGCCCCTTACTGTAAGTGACGGTGACGGTCACCGGGGCTCCGGGCGCCGCCATCTCGCCCCGCCACAGGAACCGTCGGCGGCGCTGCCGGGGCGCGCCCGGAGCGCGTCACTTCCGCAGCAGGAAAACGGGAACGCCGTTTTTCCGGGCCGCTCTCACGGCCGCACCGCCGAGCGGCTCCCGGCAGCAGCACGGACGCGGCCGAGGCAGGCCTGGCGTGAACGGGACCTTTTCTTCCACATCCCAAACCAGGCTCCGCCTCTGGGGAGCCCTGTGCACGTGACGCTGATAACCTGCCCCCTGCCCCGTTCTTCGGACCGAATTGATCGCCAAAAACGCGACACAAAGGGATCTGCTAATCTACGTGATTTTATGTCTCCATGAAATACATAAAGTTAACGATAACCCGAGCAGTTTTCAAGAAGGTTACAAGTACAATCGCATAAAGGTCTCAGGACTGCAGTAGTTTAAAAATTGCTTTCAGTTCTTTTATCAAACAGGTGTAGTAATAAGAGAGCTATTTTACAGAGAGTAAGCAGCAACGTATAGTCTTAGTTTCAAGAAAGAGAAACATAATACAAAGTCAAAATAAACCTCAGCTATTGACAGCCACCACTAGTCTTCACGTTTTACTTTCTCCATAAGATACGGAAATCAAAACCTATCAGACTGACTGCTTCCACGGAAGGGAACAGGGATGAATTTTCCATTAATAGAACTCAGTAGTAAAACAACTTTCTCCAAAGAAAGACCACCACCAGCCACTCATATTGCATTCTAGGATGTAGTGATATTAAGGTTACACTGGAAGGACAAGTTCTCCAGAATTTTAAAATAAAAAAGATTCTTAATACAATTTGAAAAGTATAGTTCATTGTATCCATTGTGCTTTTGAAACATTTATGTTGCAGGGATCTTTGGCAACCCAAATTCATCCACCAATACGCCATCCTGTAGGAAAGAAAAAGAAGTGATGGGTTAACAACTCTCCAACAACCAGAACATTTCACAGAAGCTTCCTTACTACTTCTATAAAGTGTCTGTATCTGCAATTGCCACTGTGTGACAGCTGGAATCAAAACAAAAGCATCAGTTTTTCCTCACTATGAAGCTCTATTAAAGCCCCAAAAGCAAACATACAGAAGCTTTTGTCATTGTTTTAAGACTAGAGCTGTAATGGTACACTTAAATTCTACTGGCAGTCTGGCAGTGTTTTATAGAAGTGACAAAATGTCATTCTAGTGATTTCAAACATAGTTAAGAGCATTCAGTACACTGTATTCTCAAATTCTCTGTATTTGGCATCCATACATATAATATATAAATAGCATACATAACATTAAGCACACTTTTCTGTTCAAAATGTTAAGGATCATAAATATCAAGCAACCAACACAAATGTGATTAACCCAAACCAAACAAAAATGTATTTTGCTGTTAAAGAGCAAAGGACTCACTTTGTTTTTTGTGTCTGTAGGAGTGACCTCTGGGATTGCTGGAGCGGATGCGGCTTCATCTAAGTAGGAATTGTCTTCATCAGCTAAAAGCTCATCGCCTAACGCATCCAGTTCTGAAATTGAATTATGGCGGTTGAAACATTATGCAAGAAGTTCCTTTTGCAAGAGAAAAGCTGCTCTTACAGAAACTCAGGATTCTTACTGAATGCTTACATTCAGACTCACTTTAGGTCAGTCACCAGTTGGAAATACACACACACACACACACACACACTCTGGAGAGAACCTTCTTCCCTGCCTTGTAGCATTCCATTGGTATCTCANGCACAACCTTTCTGGGCAAGCTGTACCAAGGCACAGTCACTCCCATAATAAAGAAGTTCTTCCTCATATTCAGGTGGAACTTCCTGTGCATCAGTTTCTGCCCATTGCCTCTTGTGCTATTGCTGAGCACCACTGAGAAGAGCCTGATTCCATCTTCTTGGCATCCCCCTTTCAGATATTCATTCACATCAACGAGGTCCCCGCTGTCATCTCTCCTGAAAGCTGAACAGGCCCAGTTCCCTCACCTCTTTCTTTTAAGGGAGATGCTCCAGTCTCCCCAAGACCCTCGTCGCCCTCAGACGACCTCTGCTCTGCGCTCCCTGGCAAAGGCCGCCGTGTCACCTGTTCCCACTACCACCCTTGCAGCACACCTATGCCTGCGATCCAGCTGGAGGAGACACTGGCAAGCCGTAGCCAGTAAGGAGCGAAGCCTCACGGCAGCAGCCGGGACGGACCCCAGGC
>VWZV01004545.1:0-178561 GCA_013397155.1 Irena cyanogastra
CAATAACTGATACGATTCAAATTCCCCACCCAAAGTGTTACTTTAAACAGTCCTCAAGCTGGCTGGTGGACGCCTGACTCTACTTTTCTGGTGCTTCTCTGGTTATCTCCTGGTCTCTGCTTAACAGTCAGTCTTGTCTTATCTGGTCTGGATGTTATAGTCCATTCTTTGGGTTCTTCCACCAGGACTTTAATTCTGTTGACATTAGTCCATTCCTGCTCTGTGGTTCACACAGCCGATTTGGTAGTGAGCAGAACCTGAAGAGGGACATCCCAACTGAGGGGTGGCACTTTAAAACCTTTCCCTTTTGCACCCACTACTTGCATGGTATTTTGACTCTTCTTGCATCCCTTTTGAATTTTAAAAACACAAGTTTTTTCAGCTCCTGTGTCTACCAAAAATTCAAATTCTTACTCTTGGGGACTTATTTAAAGGTTACCAAGGGCTCTTGATAGTACTCTCTCCCCAGGAGGTAGAGCCCCTGAAACCTCTAGTCTTCCACCTTTCCACTTCACTTGTTCTCATAAACCTTCAGGTCCCTTTCCGTTCAGCAGCAATTTCTCTTGATATGTCCATTTTTCTTACAATAAAAACAAATCTGTCCTTCTCTAATGACACTTAACTGTGGCCTGTGACACTGTGGCCTTTTCCTTTGCTTTCTCTTCATCCCTCCTGACGTACACTTTCTGTGCCTCTCTTAAGAGATCCTCCAATCCCCTTTCTTGCCAACTGTCCAACTTCTCTAATTTTCTCCGTATATCTGACCATGCATGGGTGACGGAATGTATCTTTAGCGAAGTCTGTCCGGCTGCTGTGTCAGGGTTGATACCCAAATACCACCTCATATTTTTCCTCAATCTTTCTAGCCACTCTGTTGGGATTTTTTCCTTCTTTTGTTGTTCATCAAATGCCTTACGAGCATTCTGGCTTTGTGGGGCTGCCTCTTTAATACTCCTTACAATTAATATTCTATAATATTAATTTGTTTTGCTTTCCCCCAAGGTTGTTGTGGTCCCAATTAGGGCATACAGTGGGCATCTTCAGATCCCCAGGAGATCCTGGCATGTGCTCCCTTTCCCATATTCACATCCCAGACGTCCGGATCACCTGTCTTTTCTCTGGTGTAAATAACATGGGCGTTATTGATTGCATTTCATCCCATGTATAAATGATGGGCCTTAAAAATTGATTTAACTGTTCTGCTAAGCCAATGGGGTCTTCTAGTAATCCTTTTAATTCTGTCTTGAACATACTCACATTAGAGGAACTGAGTGGTGCAGTTACAAATCTAATTCCCCCCTATGCCCTGCCCAGTGATACTTCCCTCAGAGGATATAATCTCACTGCCTGGTTCTCATCCCTCAACCTGTTTTCCTCTTGCTGTGCCATTCTGTTTCTAGTATTTTGACTAGGCCCATGAAAGGACAAGAGAGGTGCGGTTGGTGCCAGTGGAAGTGGAGGGGGCAAATAGTCTAACAGGTCCCATTTTCTCTTGCTTTTAAACATGTCCACCCTTGTAGGCAAGAGTCTCCTTCCCAACAAGCAGTGTAGTCACTTTCTTCCTGATAAAATGGTTTCTTAGCCCTTACATAGATGTTTAGAGCTTGGCATATCCATCCTTCGTCCGACCCATACCTTGGCCAAAGTACATGATCGGGCCTAATCTCCCCTATAGTCCACTCTGTCATACAGTATGGTATCATCTTAGCCTCGTCCTTATCTCTGGTGTTGGGGTCATATTTCCACTGGGCTAGTTTTCTTCCCAGGGATCCATTTGAGGGTATACCTGTTGATATCTCTTTACTTCCTCTTTCTTCCTTTGGGGATTCCCTACTTGCTCCTAGTCCCATCCCGGCAGCCAATCACAGGCCCTCCTAACAAGGCCCACCTTCCTAATCAGCCAAGCGCAGGCCTTCCCAACAAGACTCACCTTCCCAATCAGCCAACCACAAATCCTCCCGGCAGAGCCTGCCTTCCCAATTGGTCAACCACAGGACAACCCAACAAGGCCCACCTTCCCAATCAGGTCCTCTCCAGAGAGCCCGCCTTCTCACTCAGCCAACTACAGGTCCTACCCTGCCTTCCCAACAGCGAGAAGAAAGGAAAAAAGGAAGAAAAGGAAAGAAAAAAAACCCCTTACTTTCCTCCTGGAAAGCAAAAGCAAACAAACTTGTAGTCCCCTATAACTGGATCAGCGCCGCCAAAGTCTTGCACCCTGGTGCCTTCTGACATAGCATGAGGCAACTGCCAAAAGCCACCCAGGTGGCCTTCTGTGGTGCTGCGGCTTTATCCTGGCGGATACCATAGGGAAACTGACATGGTCTGGTGCCTTCTGGCGCAGCACAGGACACCTGCTGAAAGCCACCCACATGGGCTCCTGGAGTCGCATGGCCTTACACTGGAGGATCGCAGGGAAGCCGCTAGAGCCCACCGCCCTCAAGTGCACCAGAGTGGGGCCACTGCCGAGAGCCACCCACATGGGCTCCCATGGCCATGCGGCCCCTCCACAACTGAGCTAACCCCTGACTGTCGGTAGCGCCATGTGCAGTCATGCCTAGCGTGCCCCAGTGTGCCACCACTCCTCAACTGGGTTGGCAGTTCTGGAAGCTTAGTGCGCTGAGTGCTGCTGCATGCCACTGTCCCACATGGCGCCCCCGTGGTCCCGTGGCTTTATGCTGGTGAGTGTTGCAGGGTAGTTGCTGCAGTCCCACTCCCTCAGTTGGGTGCTTTCCACACAGCTTGGCTGTTTCCTGCCACTGGTGGCCCCATGCACCTGGAACCTTCCGTTCTGGTCTTTGTTTGTGGCCCCACTGATGGGCAGTTCCTGCAGCTGGCGACTCCCACCACCAGCAGCCCTGCCTGCCCAGAACCTTCCACTTGTGGCCTCCACCGATTGGCGGTTGCCACTGATCTAACACCCACTAAATTTGGTAACTATCAGCCTGGCCTCCCCAGGTGCCCTTGAGTTCCCCATCCCGCTTGTGGTTCTCTCCTAAGTCTCACACACACTCTGAGCATACTCTGGGACTCTGTCTCACACACATGCAATATGCACTTTTGTCTGCAGTTTTTTTCAGGGGGCTTTTTCTTCCCCATCTTCTTTTTCGTTATTTAGTCATTTGTTGTCTCCAGGGTGTTGTCCTGCTATCACCAATGGTCCCAAGAGAAGTCAGACTCGGCAGCCCTGCCAAACTTGACAGAGGCACACCTCTCGTCCGAAATCACCTAGGCCACAGAGACGAGGTTTTATATCCCAGACTTACAGTTTTTGAGAAACAATTCTCATTTTTAAAATTTCAAAGGTTTAATAAACCTTAACAAAATACAACAAAAAGACTGAATAAGGAGAAAGAGCAGCAGGTACTAAACCGCCATGTGCTCACCCAAAAAATGGCTGCTCCGCCTTTTATACTCTTGTTGTTGTATCTGTCAACCCTGGCCCCTCCAAAGTCTGTCAGTCAACTCCTTCACCATCCATTGGTGGAAACTACTTCCTTGCAACTTGATTGGTTGTTATGCTGTGCCTCCTAGTAGCAAGCCTGCCCTCCTCCCAAATGCCCCAGGCAAAGGGCACAAGTACACACCCTCCTTCCACATGTCTGGACTACCAAGGCTGTCTCTTGGCAACCATACAAGGGGTAAAAGGGGACTATGGGGAGAACAGAGGACATCCAAACAACAAGTTACAATAACATAACTATGCATCAGTAGAACTTCTCTTAACATATGCATAATATTCGTCCCTTAATTGCGACAGCCAGCCGTTACGTTACCCATCTATAACAATCATATAGAAAGTCTGTGCTGTGGAGGTGTTTTTAATATTTCTGCATTTACAATGGCTGCAAATGGTTCAGAGAACTGAAGCATAATGGTTTAAAAATAGGAGAGTGATTCTTCCTGTGTTAAGATTTTTTTTTTGTTTGGATTACTTGGGTTTCTCCTTTCATTTGTGCTTATCTAATAGCTGATTTATGAAAGGGATAAATCAGGTTAGCAGTCCTGTCCTCTCATTGATTCGTGTTGGACTGGAACAGAACAAATCTATCCTCATAGCAAGCCAGTTTGGCAAGTTAAGTTCATTGTGTTCTGCAAGAACTTTTGTGGAGAAAGCGGTAGAAGAGTGAGGGGAAGGGGGTGATTTGCCCTTCCAAGCAGGAGCCGTCTTCTAAATCAGCTCAAATATCACAAGAAATCATATCGTGTTTTAGGTCAGCTCTTTTTCAACTGGGTTCCGTCATCCTAATTCAGATGTGTTTTATTGCTTGCAAAAATGTTGTTCTGTTTGTCTTTTTCTTCATGCAGTGCTGAGTTATTGTCTTAGATCAAATATAATTGTGTTGCACACAGCAGCACTAAATTATGACTATTTGAAAATTAGTTTTTTAAATGTTAGAGTTTCAAGTAATATAACAGAAACAGCACAAAAATGTTTATAAACATTCAAATTTTGTATCTGCTATTACCTTTGGCAGCTCAATGAAAGCATACATTATCTAATCAGTAAACCTGTAAAACACTGACATCTACTCAGTATAGTAGGAACTTCAGACTTTCTCAGTTGTGTACTAAGTATACTGTGGTATAAAAGGGCTTGCTAACTTGTTTAGTTCCTCTGGTTGCAAAACCTGACTTCAACAGCTGCTTGTTATTCAAAGAACTTTGCGAGCCATACAGGTAACGACATTGAGATAATAGGCAGCAATTTAAGTATGTCATGCTTCAAAGAACCAACCCATCGTAAGAAAAGCTGACAAACATCCCTGTGACCAGTCAGCCAAATTGAAACTGAAGTGCTAATTGATGCCATTGGGTTATCAATCTAAAGGGTATGTCAAACAGCAATCTGAAATACTGTTTTCTTTAATTGAGGGTGAACAGTTGGACAGCTGGAAGTTGCAGTCCTCAACTTCCAGGACCTGACATCTGGACTACTGACATTTGCTCTTTTCAGGGCAACAAACCTAAACATTAATTGAATAGAATCAATACACAGAGGATTACAAAGAAAAGGTTAGAGGAGAGGTTTCTTAGAGTCATCTTGTTGTTATGCTCTGCTTAGGTTGTACACAATCAGGAAATAGTTTTGTTTCTTTTTACATGATAGACTCACAGTATGCAAATAACCTGTTTTTGTTTTTCCACAAGTAAAATACTGTTAGATGCCTGATAATTCCAATAAAGAAGAAAATTTTCTAGGTTTTTAAAAATATATATATGTCCTATGACAGTCGATCCCACTTTTAATTCGGTATTTCTGTAACTTGAAACTGAGATTTTAAAGTAATATTCCCGATACATTTATAGCTGATGGAGGAATGCACAGGACTCTAACCTTCCCAGAGATGTAAGCATAAGTGGCAAGTTCTTACTAATATTACAGCATCAGTTTGAAGTTTTACTTCCTCCGGATGTCTGTGGCATTTCTCTCCTAGAGATTGCTACCTCCCTTGCAGAGTGAGCAGAAAATAAATTGTAGCTAGACCTTTGCTGCTTCAGTGTACTCGGTTGCTGTGCCTAGGTTAAGTAAGACTTTGTGTTGCTGAATATTGTGCTGCTGCTTGAGATGCAGGTATTTTTTTCCCTTTCACTAATTCTTCTGTGAAGACACTAGCTTGAGCAGACAGGTGGAGATGATACTGAAACTCCTGTAACTTCTGATTTTGGACAAACTTGTCAAAGAGCGTTTATTCATACAAACCTGGAAAAAGTTACCAGTTTTTACTGTCAAAGTACAGTATGTCTTGTACAGTCTTCCAGAGAAAAAGAGTGTGAAGTTACATATATGAAATGCTGTATTGCAAGCCTAGCTTGTGTTTTGTTTGTTAGTTGTGTTCACACTCATTTGTAAAATTACTGAGCCTTCATTTTCTTCCAGATATATTTTTTCATTGTTACTGTATCTCATGATGACTTTTTTACTACATTGTAAAGCTGAAAAGTAATTAAAATACGTATTATAAAGTTTTCCAGCTCTTTAGCATTCTAAGAATAAAATTAATTAGAAGAGTTTGCTTTAAGGTAATTTTAAATCTCTGTAATGGTGAATGTATAAATGTACTTTTTTCACTGTCATTTAACAGAAAGATTCTAGATGCTATCTTCCTCAATACCTTGTTGAAAAACAGACTTCACTTGAATTGGGTTTGGCGTTCTTTAATTGCAAATGAATTTAAATTTAATTTGAATATGATTAATCCAATTATTTTAATATCTGTTTAGCACTTGATCGAGGAGAAACCAGAAGGACTTATTAATGAAGCATCTCGGTATGGATGTAGAAATTAATTTTATATATCAAGTTAGAAATTGCACTGTATAAAAGTTTATTGGAAATGGGTTCTTTTATAGGGATTTTTCCTTAAACTGCTTTGCTTAAACTGAGATAGATTGTTGTAATGAGGTAAAATATGGTAAAATAACTTCATGCTTCGTTTGATCTTTCTTCCAAGAACTGGCTCTTCTATTTTAATAGTGATGGGATTTTATTTAAGTGAATGAGAAGCACCTGTGTTGGGGAAATTAAAAGTTTACTGTTAGGATCTATCATGCTTGAAGCAGAACTGGAGATAGAGGAATACTTTTTAAAAAATGCGGAGTTAAGGGTAATTGTAACAACTGAAGTCTTCATGAAACAAAGAGGCTTCAAGTATCACATTACAAGGACCACATGGAAGGCAAATAGGGATTTGTAAAGTTGTAAAATCACCAAGCACTTTGGATTAGATGACGTAAAAAATGCTAGCAGGCAAACAAACAAAAAAAACCAACTCCAAAATAAAAGAGTCTAGCAAGCCTTGATTTGATCTGTTATAGCACAGAGGAACATCTTGCGGAGAAATCAGTAGTAGTTTAATCATTCTCCATGATGTTCTAGTTTGATTAATACTTTCCCTTCTGTACTAACAATGTTCATACTATCTTTTGGGGGCATGGGAGAGATGATGTTTCTGCCTTGCAGATAAAGTATTTGTTTGTTAGTGATGTCTTTTTCTTCCTTCTCTTTCTTAATACATAGGCAGGTTGCATTAGCTGATCTCATAATCATCAATAAAACAGATTTGGTTTCAGAGGAAGAATTGAATAATGTCAGAACGTCTGTGAGGTATGAAACTTGGTGTAACTCTAACACTACTGCCTCAAAAATTAATTTAAACATAGTTACTTCTTTACTGCTGTTAGAATAGAAATTAGATCTCATTATTAGATTGACAAAATTTGATGAGTTTATAAGGGAAAAGAGACTGTTAAAGATATTCCAGTGCTTCTATGTACTTACACAATCTTAGCATTTTGTCTGTCTAGGTAAAATTTGATGTTATTTACTAATGACAGCCTATGTCTTAAGTGTTTATGTTTTTACGTTTCTGAGCAGCTGCTGCCATTTTTGAGACTTAAGAGAAATGGAAAAAAAATCTGCTGGTAAATATGAGTTCACTAGCAACACAAAGATGTATTGAGGAAGTCCCAAAAAATTGTCATGGGAGCAGAAGAACCAATGGTCTTAATCAAATTAATGATCAAAGACATTACCCTTTTCTATCAATATCATGATAAGCCAAATTAAACATTAATGTTTTAAAATACTTTACAACTGTATTAGTTTTTTGAAATATGGAAATAAAAATGCTTAGACTGAGTAGAGTGTATCATGAATAGCTTTGTATAGGAAAATGCTGTTTTCACTGGTGGTATCTTGTTGTCAGAACTTGTGAAGTTCTCTGACTGTTACTGGAAACCAAATATCTCAGCCCATATCTGATAGTTATTTAACAAGCTGATATCAGAGTTGGGGTGCTATTTCACGTGATGCTGTCCATGGTTAACATAGTCAAACAATATATGATGGTATTTTCATCTAACTAATGATTTTTCTGTTTTATTTTAGGTCAATAAATGGACTTGTTAAAATTCTAGAGACACAAAGATCAAGGTATTAAATGGCCACTATTACTAGGTACTAGATCCTGCTTCTTTTGTGACAGTTTAAAGTGTTCTATTAAATCAGCTTTATTAAAGGAAAACTATTGAATTAGAAATATTTAATCCAATATTTATTTTATGATTAAACATCTAGAAAAAATTATTTTGAGGAAGTTACAATGTATTTTTAATTTATATTTTTCTTTGTTAGTGTTCATATCACAGAATCCCAGAATGAATGAGATTGGAAGAGAGCACAGTGGGTCATCTTGTCCCACCCTCTTGGCAAGCAGGGTCATCCCAGAGCACATGGCACAGGATTGTGTCCAGATGGTTCTTGAATATCCCCCATGAGGGAGATTCCAGAGCCTCTCTGGGTAGTCTGTTCCAGTGCTTGGTTACCCACACAGTAAAGCAGTTCTTGGTCATGTTCAGGTGGAACTCACTGTGAGTCAGTTTCTGCCGGTTCCCTCTTGTGCTGTTGCCTGACAGCACTGAGGGCCTGGTCCGTCCTCTGACACCCTCCCTTCAGATACTTCTATACACTGAGGAGGTCCCCTCTCAGTCATCTTTTTGACTCTGAACAGGCCCAGTTCACTCAGCCTTTCCTCATTAGTGAGGTGCTCCAATCCTTTAAACAGCTTTGTTGCCCTCCCATGGGCATGTCTCCCATGTCTCCCCTGTGCTGAGGGGCCCAGAACTGGGCCCAGAACCCCAGGCACAGCCTCGCTAGAGCTGACTAGAGGGGCAGGGTCACCTTCCATGAACTGCTGGTAGTGCTCTTCCTGATGCATCTCAGGACACCCTTGGCCTTCTTGGCCACAAAGGTACACTATCAACCAGCCTGGTAACTGAAGAGCAGCTTGCACAGCCAGGTTGGTTTTGAGCTAATAATTGGTCACATGCACTACAGTGTTTTCCTTCTATTGTGTCACCTTAAATATTATTCTCATTGCTGCTGCAAAAAAGCTATTACTACAAAATGACTTAGAAAGCAGTGGAATGAAGTTACAAGAACAAAAAAAATAATTGCACTCTTTTTTTGCTATTTTTAATTGAATTTATGACTCAAATTTCTTCTTTAATAAGGACTTAAATGCATATTGTATTCCCAGAAGCAGTAGAAGCGCAGTATATCTTCCAGACTGCTAGGACTGATCTGTATACTTTTACATCAATTATTGGATTATTGTGGTCAATGTTAGTAAAATATAGGGTTTTTATTTAAGCAAATTTAAAGGGAAGGTAATAGTTATAACTTTAATAAATATACTTGGCTTTTTAAAGATATTGTCAAATGTTGTGGAAATTGTAGAGAAAAGTATTTGCTGTTATTGAGGGATCAGATAGGACCAATTTTGAAGAAGACACTGAACTACATTTTTTGTGTTTTAAATACCCATTAGGGTGAGATCCAACATGTAATCTCTTTGCATATTGTATGGTGTCTGATGCCAGCTAGCACTATGTTTTCGTTATGAAATAAAGTGGGCCTCAGATTCAGTCCTCAATGCCAACTCTTTGTTATTTGTATATATTCTCCCATAAACAACACATAGGGTCTCTTCTATTATTAAACATTCCAGATGTGAAATAAAGAGAAAATTTATTTATTGGCGTGTTATTTGAGGACATACCCTTTTTAAGGGGGGTTTGTCCCTCAAAAACCCACATTTAAAAGGGAGGGTTACTATGTGATTTTTTAGAGCACTGCTGAGAACAAGTGACACTGAGCTGGTCATGAATTTTACACAGGAATTGTTTGTGTATTCCATTATAAATCTTTCATCTTAGAAACTGCTTGGTACAACTACAGTTGAATGTGAAAGTTGAATGATTTTGGTTGTATTTCGGGGTGGAATACAACCTCTGGTTCTTTTTATTTAGCCACGAGTCATTAACTGCATCTGAAAAGCTGTCAGTTGCCATTATGAGTGAAATCTGTAGTTGTGTTGCTTTGTGAAGAGAAGTTTCTTATGCAAGTTTAAAGGTAGCCATTTTTGTAGGCAGATATGATTGGTACTACCTATTCCGTATTATATTTTTCATTTGTCTGTTTTAAATTCTAGAGTTGAAATTCCTAGTACTAGTGCTTGCCTCATAAAGTTGTTTCAGTTTTGTTTGCTAACAGTGTATCAGTATAAGCTACATATATTCCAGGGGTTTGTGTCTGTCTTGAGAGGCTCAAGGTTTCTTTTCCCATTTAGGGAAAATAATTTATTATTCAGGCATCCAGTATAAGGGATTTTATCATACTTTTGGAAATACCTTGTATTTTACTGTATTTTTAAAAAATTTGTTTCTGTGCTTACATGTTACTGTGTAAATAAATACAGCATTTCCTTGTAGAAGACATTACCAACCACTGATATCCAAAAATAAGGCTAAGTATTAATGGCATTAGTCTGATAGACAAGAAAAGAAATGTAAGCTTCAGCGAACACCTTTAAAACCTGAAATTTAAATACATCAAAAGTAGAAAGCTTTCTTTTTTCCCCTCTCTTTAGAGTTGATCTGTCTAATGTCTTGGATCTACATGCTTTTGACAGTTTATCTGGAGTAAGGTATGGTGATAATTTTGTTGTCTTTGATTAGAAAAACATCTGTGTATGAAACAGACATACTGAAATCCTGGCTCAAATTTGCATCTGAGTTTCTGGTAGAAATTCTAGTTTAGTCTGTCCTGTCTAGGCCAAGACAGTCACATTTTAAAAAATAGGTGGTAATATCAGATGGAATTCCTTTCTTCCTCAAATGCCTGCAAAAACATTTTTGACCATATAAAGTTAAATGCACCAGAGTGTGTGTGATTGGTTGGCTATTTTCCCCAAAATGCAAGTTTTGGTTTAATATCAGAGTAGATTTGTACACTTCTCTGGTTCTTTTAAAGCATTTCAGAATTTTTCTGCTTTGTATCTTGATGAAATGGAGGCCTCCCATAGATTTCATAGAAAAGAACGAAGGACTGAAGTTCCACAGCAAACAAAGGCTCTACAAATTCTGATAACTGTGTTTCTCATTCCTGGGGTTTTTAAATGCTAAATGCATGCTTCAGCATCCTGGATGGGTGCAGAAATAAAATGGGAAGGAAGGGAGAAAGGTCTTTCTGTTAATTGTGTGTGCTGAAGCATGGCAAGGAGAGTGAGGAGTACTGGAACAATCATAAGGGAAAGGAGGGAAAAGGAGTGCAGTATAAGCTTCATTTTTCTTCCTGGATACAGGCTTTTCACTTCAGATAATGGAATGGAGCAAATTCCTTATTCAGAGAAGGGAGAAATTGCAGGACATGCAAATTAGTAACCTCTATTAGGTAACATGTATTTGTGAGATCTCCCTCTGAACTGGTACAGTACTATCAAAATGATAGGTTTTGTCTTTTTTTTTGCTGGCACTGGCTTTTGTCTCATCAGTGAAATACTGTAGTGTTTGTTTCAAGATTTCTACCAATGGCAGCATCAGGGAAGTACCAAACTAGGCATCCAAAACAAAGTTCAGGGAGGAGGGAGGCTGATACACCCTTTAGAGGCAATAGAGAACTATTAGTTTGAAGCTAGATCATATACCAATTTTCCAGGTTCTTACAGTGGATCGGCTAACTGAAATGACTCATGCTGGAGCCACACAACAGAGATAAAGCAGTAAAAAGATGTGAACCGGGAAAGGATTGTTCTTGTTAACAGCAGTTCACAGTTAGATCTGATTACTTGTAATATTAGGTGGTGTTCTGCAAAGTTTGCTAGTTTGCTGCACTCCACAGATATGAGAAAGTTCTTAAGGCACTAACATAAAAATCTATTGCTTTCCTCAGTCTAGTCTCCTGTCTTATCTCAGTCAGTTACTTAGAGCTTCTCAATATTTGGTATTAAAACACAGGAAACACTCAAAAATGTCAGCATTTAAAGACAAATTCTAAAAGAAGATTGTAGACTGCTTAGAATTTGGCTTATTTTGTTTGTGTTTGAACTCAGCACAGCAAAATTGCTTACCTTGTTTTTAGTTCCCAGACACAGAAATTCTTGCATAAAATATTAGTGGTTTCAGTGCCATTGCCTGAACAGAAAAACTCTTTGCATCCAGTACCACTTGAACACAAATACACACCAGTACATTAATAAATTTTTTCTTTTAACGACACACTGCAGGAGGGATTTCTGTCAGCAGACAGATGCAACATCTGTTTGGTGTGACTGTGTGGTAGAACCTTGTAGTCTGTATATACCCTGAAGTCACAGGAAACACATCATGAATTCTGGATTCTGTGAAGGGCGATATGAGAATAAGACAGCAAAGCACAGGCAATAGGAGAAGTAGGAATGTGAAATGTTACTTCTGTAGCAGCGTCTTTTTTCCCCCACCATAAAGACTTCTTAAAATTTTACAGTCATCAAATTAGGAAGAGGAGGGATTTTTATGGGCAATCTTCTCTGAAGTGGCAGAGAGCATCATAGTAACTTATGCTACAGAATTTCTTCTCTGCGTGTCATTCACAATATAGAGAAAAACCAGAAATGATACAGAAGATGATATTTGAAGAAATTTTGTGCTATCTTGGTTAGTCAAGACAGATGTAGATGTGAAATCTAAAGCTGCAGTGCAATTTAGTGTTGTCACACAAAAATATGCAGTAAGACCCTAAATATTAGTTTACAAAAGAAGTTCCCAAATTCCTTTATTGAGTAGAGAGTATCTGTTTTAAGTTAGCAGCCACACTGCATAGTAGAAATGAGCTGTACAGCTAAGAAGTGGAAGCTGGTATACAGTATTTCAATTGTGTTACAGATTTCGTTTCCTCAAGCAACAACTTCGTACATTCTTTTCTTCTTGATTGTCAAATAATTGTAAACTTTTTTTAAAAAAAACAACATGATACATTCTAGTGGTTTATTTTTTCTTACTTGCTTTAATGATGTAGTTTGCCTTTTTTTGCAGAAAGGGGTATCAAGGGTGTTGTGTTAATTGAAATATAAATATTTTGAATTTTGAAGATATTGCAAATCAGGACTATAATTCTCTTTATGTTTTAAAAACCCTGATTTTCTAACACAATTAACTACATCCAATAAATATAATTAAACATTTCTATTTTGAGATTAAAACTGAATTAATTGCTGAAGCTTATTCCGAATATATAGTCTATCTTTGATATTTCAGCTTTGCTTTGCAATACTGGAATTTTAAAAATTTTGAAATAATGAAATTTTGCCAGCTGTACTCAAATGCAATATTTAACTTCACTTATTTTCAGTTTGCAGAAAAAGCTTGAGCATGTAAAGACAACACACGCACATCTAGATAAGGTAATTTCCAGAAATGTTTTGATAGTTTTGCAAGAGCAGGGCTGTTCAGTAGTGCATGCTAATTTTGTTACCCTTTCAGAAGGTTTCAGTTAGGGAATAATGTGTTCTAAGGTATTTGGAAGATTACCTAGATTACGCAATAGGAATGTGCTTTGTTGTAGATAGATTCTAAATATCTGTATTAAAGTCTCACTTTCGAAAGTAGCTTATAAGCTTCCAGTGCTCCAGACAGTCTTGTTACTTATTGATTCACATGGAGAGTATTAGTGAACCAAATATAACTACTTTTTTTTAAGGTATTTGCAGAAACAAGTCCTAAATTTGTAGCTAGTCTGTCCTGTAGGTTTTCTGTCCAAAACGGAATCTCACTGATTGAATTGTGAGTCACAGTCCTCCTTGGGGTGTCCCTAGGTGAGTGGGGTTCACCCACAGGCCACAAGTCTCCTCAGTGGCTGCAGAAAAATAAAAACTACTATTTTTAAGGTGTCTTAGAAAAGTGAGCTTTCTGCAGAATGTTTCTATGATTAAATTTCATTTTCAGGTTAAAAAATGATGTGTACAATGCCTGTGTTTTTGTTTTTGAAGTGCATATTTTAACTATGAAGTTGCTAGTCTTGAAAACAAGAAAAGGCAATTATAATTTAATTTTGGAACTAAAGATTAAATATAAAATCAGTTCATGCTTAATTATAATTACGATGACAGTGTTGATAGTTTTTGTTTAATCAAAATTCTTAAATATGCTCAGTTGTAGAATTTTAATAGATCCCTAAAGTAGATAGAAATGTTAAGTAGAATCCTTCCTGAATGTTATGAGTTATAACATCCTTGTATTATTAAAGAGATTATTGTTAGTTTTGTAGTGTGGAGCCATTCGACAGAATTCATTGTTAGTGTCTGTGTTTAGATTAACGCTTACATGTTTAAGGTGATTGTTGAGACATTTGAGGCATAAATGAAGGCAGAACACTTCTCACAGTACTTGCTGTAAGACAAAGTGTACTTCTTATCTTATCTTCATGTTGAAGGTCAACAAAAACAAACTGCTCTGTGCTTGGAGCACAGTGAACTTCAGTCTGATGTGTTTCAAAACTGCTCAGTGTTAGCTCTTAGTTGTTTAGATAAGTTTACTTGGTCATTAGACAAACATTTGCTGCTTGTTGCTTAAATTTTTTTTCCTTAAGTTAGACTAATCATCAGAAGGTAGTAATTTGAAAGCATTATAGGAAGTAATTCTCTCTCTGTTCTTCCATACCATTGAGCAGTTGTAGTGACAAAAATAAGACGTATTATTTCTTCTTTAAATAAATTGTTAATTTTAAACTACAATTTTTATTATCATATTTTCTTTTGATAATTGATCCTGAGTGGCTAGCTGGTGGTTGCTTTGGAACAAAACTTAACTTCAGACATTTTTATTTTTTGAATCTGTTCCTACATAGTCTCTTTATAAACAGCTTTTCTTATGAGGCAAGTACAGGTTGCCTTTTATGAAAACTATGTTGATTATTTTTTGTCTGATAGAATTTTTGTGAAGATCAGTAAGCTAAAAAAATACCATTGTTAACCATATTTGAAAGCTTGATCATCATAGTCTCTACAGCAAAGAATTACCTGGTAGCAGCTAATGGCATTAAATTGTTCAAAGCATTGTGTATGCTCTGTGTTTTTTTGATGTGCACACACAAACAGAAACAAAAAGTAGAGCTTAATTTAGCAAATTAGAGCAGAACAGAAATAGAGATTTTTTTTAAAAAAATTGATGTTGTCATATACTTGCCTTTTTATGAGGCCAAGTTATAAAGATCACTTTTTGAAATTACTGTAATGGGATGTTTATTCAGTGTGGTAACAATAAGTGTATCTTCCCATTTGCAGGCTATAATTACAGTAACATTTGAAGTTCCAGGAAATATAAGAGAAGAAAACTTAAATCTCTTTATTCAGGTAAGTAATGCATCATTGTCAACTCAAAAAATCATTGTAGCTTTTTATAGAAACTCATCCCATGCCACATCGTTTATGGAAAAAACTTTTTCTTTTCATAGAATCTTCTGTGGGAGAAGAATGTGAAAGATAAGACTGGATGCACCATGGATGTCATAAGACTGAAGGTTAGTCAGAAATTACCAGCTTCTTTGTTTCGTACTTTGCGTCTTTACACCTAAAAAACTGCAGTGTGCTATAAGTAACAGACCTATCAAAGGTGTTGCTCGATCACTGTAGCAGAGCAGATGAAATGGAGAGTAGCACATTTTCATTCCATGAATGACTCAGAAAGAGATAGCTGGCAGAGGAGCGAACATTGATCCTACTTGTTTTGAATGGGGAGGGCAGTTGTACAGTCCCCAAACATCACTGGCAGGGTTAAGAATCAAGGCATAGTTAATCACTTTTCATTTTCCACCTCCATTGCTTTGAAAGATACCATCCATCTCACATATGTAGGGTTGGGATACTGTAGATTGGATCCTATATATTGCTAGGTGTACTTAAAATTGTTGCCATAGTATGCAGAAGTTGGCATAACATAAGAATGCAATAGTAGTTATGGTCTATAACAACTTCTTACAGTATTGTCAGGCTGTAGTTTTAAAGATGCAGCTCCTAAGTGTTCATCTTCGTGGGCACTTCATATATTTTTCTGTTGCTTGGTTTTGAGAAGAGTAGAGGTGACAATTCAGGATCTGCTTTCATTTACCTTATACCAAGCAGCCAAGTAAATAATAAAAAAACGAGAATCCAGTCAGTCATTTGGCAGGCTGTAAGAAATAGAAGAAAGTAAAGCTCTGGTTTTTCTCCTGCGAACACGTGACCATCATAGATAGCAACATAATTATTGTAGTTTTATTGGAAGGAAAGTTGTTTTCTTGCTTTCTCAGTGACAAAATTAGAATATCCGTGTCTTCTCCTTCCTGACACAGAGAAGAGAGTAGCTGCTGATGTATCTGAAGCTGCCTGAAAAGCAGTAATGCCATGCACAAGTATGTTTTTGGTGTATTGAGCATTGGACTCAAACTAATCCTTTATGAGATGTGAGGCCTGTGGTAAGATACGTGCTGTCCCTCAGTCACAGACAAATAATGCCAAAGCAATAAACCCCAGGCAGCTAATTACAGAACAGGTTCTGAAGTTTGTTGCTTTTATGTTTATATTTTATCTGCAGTCATAGCCCTTTCAGCAGTAATAGTCGTAGAATTCCAACTAATAGGTCAAATGGAGACCTATTTTATGAAATATTTTTAACTCTTTCTTTCTTCAGGGAGGTGTCCTTGTTTAGGGCAAATTCTGGGAGGAACTTCCAGGAAGTATAAGACATGTTTTACAGAATATGTTCCACTATAATATTTCAGAACATTGTACTATGAAGTGATGAAAACTGTTTTAATAGAGCTTTTGATATGTGGGTTAATGGACTTACACTGACTGTAATCCCTTCTAAGTCTGTTGCTATTGTGTTACTTCACAAATGTTTATTCTTTCTCCAATATACAGAGATTTTGTTTCAGAAAAGTAAATATACTGAGCATAAGAGCTTAATTGGACTAATCTGAAATCAAACATTTTTGTTCACTTTGCATCATTTTGTTAGCAGACAGGCTTTCGTGGACTCCCATGTCAAACACCATATAGTCAAAGAGGCATAGTAGATGATGACATTTAATTTTTGCTTGAGCAGGCTAGGAATGAGGAACAGAAGACAAAGTATGGTAAAGTGTAATTCTTAATTAAGATAAGGAGATGTGAAAATTGATGTTATGAGTAGATGTGTTGATTGATAATATATATTTATTTTGACTAACAGGTGTATAGGTGCCAGAAATACTATTCCCTGCTTGAACTAGATTGAAAGCTTTGTTTCCCCTCTTATATATTTTATTTTTAAAGTTTTATTTATATACCCTAACAGTTATTTTTCTGATAAGGGACTGGTATCTATTCAAGGCAAATCTCATCAAGTGATAGTCCAAGGTGTCCATGAGCTGTATGACCTAGAGGAGACTTCAGTAGCCTGGAAAGAAGATGAAAAGAGAACAAACAGGCTGGTCCTAATTGGTAAGAGGAAATTACACATCTCCTTGTTTGTGTTTAAGAAGCTGGGTTTTTCACAGACAGTCTCACACACTTGGCCGGTGAAAAGCAATCAGGCTAAACTGGCCAGAATGACTGCAGTGAGTATGTTCAGCATAACCCTCTCTCAAAGGTTTATCCATCAAAACCTCCTGAAGTTCAAAATTTCAGCTGAGAGGATTATACACTATCCCTATTAGTGCCACCAAAATCAAACCAAATCATATCAATAAAATACTAAGCTTTCATAAATTATATTGGCATATTTAATGTTATTTTTAAAATCTGTAATTATTAATTAGGTGATGGGAATAGTTTGAATGTTTGATCAAATATTTAGTAACTGTAAGGAAGGTTATTATAGCTTTAAATGTTTAAAGTCAGTTTTGTTTCTGAAAAGCTTGCAGTGCTGAGGTTCTATGTTTCTATTTTCTGTTCATTTGTTTGTTGTGCAAAGTGTTTTATTACCAAAAATAACCTACTTTTCCCCCTTGCATTTATTTGTGTAGCTTGAAGTCTGTTGTTGCCGTGATTTTAATACTGCTATTCTCACTGATTAATATAATAAACACTTCCTTAGGTTCGAAGCAGCTACTTCTATGTGTTTTTTGTAATGCACTGTAAAAAACAGTTAGATATTTTATTTCTCTTTACAGGCAGGAACCTGGACAAGGAGATCATCAAAGAAGTATTCATAGCCACTGTGAGAGAAGAACAAGGAAATAGTTGACAGAAAACTATAACAAAGATTAAATGTCTGCTTTAATCCTGCAAGGATGTTATGGCAGAAAAGACTGAATGGCATGGACTATAGTAGTTTCTATATCCTCTTGCAGTTTATGCAACAGTTAAACCCTGAAGTCTTCCTAAGAATTCCAGCTGGCCTACTGCTTAAAGATTAGCTCTTGTGGTCTAAAATCAAACACAATTCTCCTATTTAGGATTTGGCTGAAGCTGTGTCAGCAACATCATGTAACTGTGCGGAAATGCAGATAGGCAAAAGGCTGTTATGTTCTACATGAAACATTACTGTAGAGATATGGGAAACATGTTTGAAGCCTAGTGCTTTCTCTTTCTATCTCTCTTCCACTGGGAATGAAGCAATAGTGATTATTGCCAGTGATGTAATCACAGTACAAAATTGTTAGTGTTTACTATTAAACTGTCTTCCATCTCTTTCCACTTGCTTTGTGATTTTTGTGTGTATGCACTCATCCCAGGTACTGTTGTACCTGTAAACCTGTTGTATAGTGAATCTACACAGGTAGCAGAGGTACAAGATCGCATGGAGTAAAGGCTGTCTACACAAAAGCTGTGAATGCAGTGTTTGCTCACATAGTCAGCAGTTTGAAAGATGTAGCTGAACTCTTCAATCTTCTAGACCATGATCCTACCAGTTCAGGATTTGGGGAACTGGGGACTGCGCATTTCCACCGTGTTCAGGCTGCTTTGCATTATTTGTTATGGGGCTCTGTGACACTGCTTTGAAACCCTAGTCTGAAGCTTTTATCTCTCTGCTCATTACAGTTTAGGGTTGAACTTCCTGCCCTGTACGTTCTCCAGTACTCTTTGTTCACCTCTTAGCTTTAGAGGGATATTTTGACTACAGCTGTGTGAAAGCAAAATGAATCAATGCAAGAAGATAATGTAGAATTAAAAATGTTTACGAACAAGATTCTAGGACATGCAGTTCTGAAGGATGGACTTTTAGCTATAGTGCTTGCTGTGGATGCTGGTAATGCGTTTGAATAAGCAGAAATGTGTTTTCAGTACTAGGAGTGTGTTACTTGTCTCACACCTAACATTAAAAAGAAAAGAAAGGGACATTCCCAGAGTCTCTCCATCAGCGAATATCACCAGTCTTAAATTTTTTCACTTTGCTTCTACTGAATACATGAGTTTGGAATTTGTTTTCAAAAGATCTGAGGATGGAGACATTAATCTTTCATTGCCTGGAGCTGGTGTCTCAATTGATTAAAATATTTAAATCATGTATCTTAGCTAAGATAGAGCTTATTACTCTCTCAGTAGATACATCAGCAGACATGACTTCATTCCTGACATTAGAAGTAGTTTTAGATAGCTTGAAGTAGTTGCCGGAACTTAATTTTTTCTCTGAAGCAAGGTATAAGGAGAGAACAATCTTCTTACACAATGTTGCTTTCTGTTTAGCAGACCTTGGTGGTGTTTGAGTGAACTGGTACAGCAGAGTGATTCTGTTTCCCTTAGTAATTAGACCTCTAAATTTTTAAAACTAGTAGATGTTCTCACACTGTTTTGGAGACTGCACAAATGACACACAGTTGTGCATGAAAATCTGTCAAATGATTGCCATCGCTGTTATTCATTAAGTAATAAGATCGTGTACATTTAAATTTGTGGATAATACATTTATAATTCTCGTAGCTTTTGCTTCCATTTGTCACAAGAAAAGTGATCAAAATACCTCTTATCTTATAAATGCCTCATGTTATGTCTCATGTAAAGAGGTCTCTGTTCTCTTTAAAGCGATTAATCCCTGAAGTGTTACTAAATTTCAATTTGGAAAAAAGTTCAGAGACCTAATAAGAAGAGCTTCAACCATGAGTCGTATGGGAAAAAGCCATGGGTGGCTTACACAGAGTCGTATTTTGGATACTTATTTTTTAATATTTGTTCACTCACCACGCTCCACACATAAAATTTCCATGATGACCGTCAATATACTGGGGTTTTTTTGTTGCTGCAGAGGAGCATCTCTGCAGCTGGAAGTATATGCTCTGCACTCTGCTGTCATGTTGGTACTACTTACCCTTTCTTGCTAGGACTTTCCCTGCACTGCTTGCAATGCTCATGTCAGAGAAGCTCTAGTCAGTATGCACATCTTTGTCTCTGCTTGTCTTCTGTAAACTGCCTGCGTATTTCAAGGCATCCTCTGGGATGGAGAGTGGGCAGCTCCTCAGCAGGAGGGGAGTTTGTACTCCTCTTGCTGGTGTCAGGATGCCCCAGTGCTTTGTCTTCTGTTCACACATAATGACACAGACCAAGCACCTCGTTTCTATCCTCATCTTCCAAGAATACCACTGGTTACATTTCTTGGATATTTATTTGACCAACTTTTTCTGCTCTGTTCTTACATACCCAGTCTGAAGTGCTGCATCTTGTCATTGCATCATGCCAGAACAAAAAGAGGAGGAAAGATAATGACAGCTCTGTAAAAGCTGTGAAATTACATAATACTGGGAGCTATATCAAGGATGGCCTTCTCCAAGGAACTAGAATTGGCTTGAAGTGAGGTTGTGGAGGAGGGTGAAAGGGTTGGGCAGACAAACACTCAGTTATGTCTTGGGGTGTGGTGTGGATGGTGGGGCAGCCAGGGAATGCTCAGGTTGGGGTGAGGAGGGGTCTGGTGAAGACAAGCATTAGCAGTTCTTCCTGTGCAGGGTTCAACAGGGGCACAGCCACACCTTCTCTGAAGAAATGATGGCCATCTAGACCTTACTTCCCAGCCAGAGAACTCCCACTAATGGTGCTTCAGTCTCTCCACCAAGAGACACAAAGCTCTAGGCAGGATGTCATCTTGTCAACAAACCTCGCACATTTTGTTCCCTAGCAGAGGCAGAGGAGTTTCTGTCCTAGAGGCAAATTGCAATGATTTGATCACTGCTGTGCCTTCATGAATATCAAACATCTATAGAAATAGACTTTACAAAACAGCATTTTCCCTACAGTATTCTACTTCCCACATGTTTTTATGAGGCCTGTTGAACTTGAAACTAACAAAAATTATACCCTTGCACTATAGTGCCATTTGTTTATATCACCTGTTGAGTTTAATCTTCAGGAATTAGCTGGGAAGATGAATGGATGATGATAGTTTAATTTATTACGCCCTTTAAAATTTAGGCAGTTCTGAATTTGGTAGTATTTTACTAGATTCTTTGTAATCCTTATGTATAACCTCCTGCCTGCTGGAGCATGGAACACATTGTCCATGTTCCATCCCAGCTCCTGTAGGCAGGATGTGACCAGAGGGGACAAGATGGACAGGGTTGGGGTCCCAGCCACCTGCTATCCTCATGAACCACCTTGTTTCTCTACTGCCGTTATCAGCCCAGCTGCCCTGCAGAGCTCACAGCAACAGCCTCTGCCTCTCCTTGTGGGGCATTTCCTCAGCTACCAGGAGCATTGGCCCAACCAGTGTCCATTGTTTCTTATTCCTCCCTCAGTCCACGTGAGCTTTTTTGTGTTTGCGACCATGCTTTGCTCATCCTGCACTGCTCTACAGCTTCACATTGCATCCAAATTTGTTATATAAATTATACATACATTATATGCACTACATACAGGTCCAGGTCTGCATGGTTTTAACCGATTGTAGGTGAATCGTTTATAGCAGTGGGGTTCCAGTGCTATGCCTGTGCTTCTTTTCTTATCACCCCTTATGCCTGTACTCCTCTACAACACATCCTTGTCTACACTTCTCAAGGCCACTAGTACTGTATTAGTCGTGTTTCCCTACACTGCATCCTTACATTAAAGCCATAAATATCTCATCCTACATAGAATGGCAGCTTGTTACTGCTAGCTGTAAAAAAAATGGTTGTAACATCCAAGGATAAAAAAGGAAAACAAATTAGCAATTTACACTTGGCCAGTTAGAGAACCTGCTGTCACAAATAAATTGAAGTCAGAGCTTTCAGGCAGGTCTGGAAAAGATTGGCCAGACCAGGTGTGGCAAACCTCAGCCCTGAGGTGCACACTCAGTGCAAAGCCTGTGGCCTGTTACTGGCAGTGGCAGTGGCATCCTGCAGGACAACAAGGCTACATTCCCATCCCAATGCCCTACACATAGCAGACAAAGGGAACAAAGAGGAAATCCAAGTCTGGCTATGGCCAGCAGCGTCACAGACACACCTGCTCAAGGCATCAGGGCTCCAGTGCACCTTGGCCTCAGTCCCACACATCAACACCCAGAAATTTTCAGAAAAGAATGCAGCTGTAACAGATCAAATGTCAAGCAGTCTAGAGTATGTATTGCCCATTAAGAAATTAGTAAAACACTTGTAACTTGCATTTACTTTAAAATATTGGTATAAAGTGTGGTTTTATTGTAGTGCTTCCAGTCTTTGAGCAGAATGGACTTACTGATCTTACTGTCCTCACTCACCTAGTCTGAAACACCTTCTAATTTGACATTGTTCTCTTAATGGGATTCAAATCTGTCGCATCTCTTTCAGTTTAATAATTTCACTTGACAAGCACAACGAATTTGTTATTTGGTTTCTTTATTGCTTTCTCTGTACTGTTCTTGAAATGTTCAAGCTTCTTTTTAATCAGAATGAGCAGCTAATAATTCTTATACCGTTAAAATTGGTATTTTAAATAATTTCACTTAAATGCAATGACAAGGCTACATTTCTGTGTCTTGACCAGTGCAGAATTTTGTTTTAATTCACAAGAGGTTAATCAGAATCACAGCACTGAATCTCATCTTATAGTGAAAGTCTATTGAAAACCTCCACAAATATACTACAATTGCCTGCTAACAATATATAACATAATGCCATTCTAATGTTACAACAAGATGAAAGGGCTTGGTTGTTATAAACTGATAGGGCTGTTACCAATGTACTGGGACCTACTTGATCAAAGGCTTGACATTCCTATGACATTTAAGCTGTAGTTTCCAGGAGGTTTCAACCATAACCATAGAATCACAGAATCATAAAATAGTTGGTTTGGATGGGACCTTTAAAGGTCATCTAGTCCAACCCCTGCACTGAGCAGGGACATTTTCAACTAGATCAGTTTGCTTATAAATCACAGCCTGAATAAACAAAATTTCTTAAATCATAGTTGTTTTATTTGCTTCTGTGTAAATGTTCTGCTACTTGTTTCTGAAAACATGCCTGTGGGATCAGCATCTGCCTTAGAGGAACTGGAGGAAGGTGAGTAAAAATGAAAATTGACACAGTTGCTGGAGTTCTGGTTTGCAAACAGGAATATCAGAAAGTCATATCTCAGAGGACAACTCAAAGTTAAGACTGTAAAGCAGCATATTACTTGAGTTGAAATAAAGAATTAACTATCCAGTAAGTAAGCAAATTTTATTTGATGAAGAACTCTGCTGTTGTTTCCAGAGGAAACTGAATTTGTTCCAAAAGAGGATTTATCCCAGCTGCTCCATTTCTTTGTTTTTGCCTTCTAGTAGCCGATCTACTCTCAGGTGGGAAAATGTCTCATTAAACGAGTATTTGGTGTCATCTAGCGGTAACATTTGTTTCAGCAACTTTGTCAGCTGTTCAACGATGCAGACGTAATCTTCTAGGAAATTCTGATTTTGGTCTTATGCTTTTTTCTAGTTAATAAAGGAGAGAGATTATGGAAAACAAAAATCTGTATCCCTTTTGACTGATGGCTCACTCTAAAATCAGAGTGATATTTTTTCCCCCTGCAAATTCTTTTCTCTTTCTTCTAAAAGTAAGAGAATACTGACTTCATGGTTTTGATGGAGGACTTTGCTGACATAGTTGCAAGACTGAATTATGACATCAAAAATGCCTGAGAAGGTAAGTTTTAGCTTTCCTGCCCCACCACCATAAAAGAGGGATAATTTTATTCATGTTCCTCAAAAATGGTGGTCAGAGTGCAAAGTGTTGTCTTTGTGACATATTTTTGGTTTGGTGGAGTTTTTTTTACCTCCCCCCACCCCCCAGGTATTCCTGATGCTAAAGGCTGGACAGTGTTGCTGAGTAATTATATAGCCATGAAAGTGACTGGATGGGATTGGAATCCTTGACAAAATATGATCCAAAGTAAAACCTGACAGGCAAAGGTCAACAAGAGCAAGTCAAACCAGCACCCTAAGTTAAACAGGCAGGTAGAAATAGCCGTTCTCTTCTGTGCAAGAGGAGAATCCTGGGGAGAAAGAACTGATAATTCTAGAGTATCTAAGTCAGCATGTTACTTCTCTAAAAGCATTGTGGTTTAAATAAGACACACTTGTTCAAACAAGTTCAATGGCAGATTCATTTTTGCAGTGGTAGGCTGCAGAACCAGATGAAAGGTCAGGCAAAACCAAGAATGGAAGACACACCAAAACAGAAAGGCTAGTTTGTCTAACAACAATTTTCCAAATTACATACATACTAATAGATATCCCTAACTAAGCACCCTTTCTGGCTTGCAGGTCGTGAGAAGTGAGAGCAAACTCTTCACAGACAAGCCAGAAGGTTTCATGGGTTACAAAAGAGAAAAATAAATCAGACTTTGGCTGCGGACAGAACTCCGCAGAGTCTGACAAAGCAGATACACCCACAGAAGGAGGCGCTGCTCCACCAGTTTCCACACCTCACGGCGGCACCTGCAGTCACCCAGGGTCCTCAGCTGCTAGCCAGGACTTGGATCCAAATCTCTTCAGGTATCCTGAAATTACACCTTTGACCCATTTTCTATGATTTTTCCCTGGACCTTAGTCAAAAGTTTCTTCTCGACTATTTTTAAAATTTTAAAGAACTGTTCTTATGTCTGTCTAATCTTCTAGAAGAAAAAAATCAGAGTCACTTGAATATGGAAAGGTTGTTTAGCTGACATAGTATGTTGCTATGAGAAATTTTCATCCTTTCATCAGCTATTGCCAGAAGATAAAAAAAGTTACCTGGCAAAATCAATTTGTCAGGTAGAATTTAGGCTATGTATGCTGAAAAATCACTTGACTCTTGACATGAAAAAGAGAAGAATTCTTAAAAAGCGAAAAAATCTCAAGTGCTTTTTCCAATCATATTCCCTTAAATGGCAGAGTCAGATACAGCTGGTATGGTGAATTTAGCTATTTATTTTTCAGAGGGTGCAAAAAAACTCCAAAGCAAACAGTTAAACAAGTACACAAAGTGATCTATACCATGATGTTGACACTTACTTACTAAAGAATCACTGGAATTTCGTCTGGGACTCTTTCTTAAAACAGGGCTTTTTAATCCTTAGGTCTCAAAGTGCTTTCTAAAAGGCCAGTGAATTTGTTTGTTGAACTGAGACTTAAACATATTGTGCCTTTCCCAAAAACTCAGAAATAAAGCTGCTATTAAAATCCTCCTCCGTTTGAAAGAGTTTTTTTCTCTGTTGCTTTATTCTTCCTTTTTTATTTGTTTGTGTTCCTGTGTTTGTGTTCCTGAGTAGTTTCAGCTTTGAGTTCTTGTCAGAGGTGCTACGACTCAGAGCAGAGTGATGGTATTTTGCTTTTATTCCCTTGCTTTATTGTTGTAGAAGGCAAATATATATAAGGCAAGAAATCGCTGTATCAATCATTATGTTGACTGTATATCTTCCTTCAGATATGTTGGTGAAGAGGTGTTGTGGGAACATTTCTTTCTCTGTGTTTTTAAACTTTTCATATGCTTTGACTTAATGTTAAAAACCATGGGCTTTTAAAATTGATGAAAACTAGATCTCTGCTGTAAATTCAGTTTCTCTTTCATGTATTAATCTGTTAGTACAGCAAGAAAAACAGCAGTATTTCTGCAGCCTTTACTACCTAGCATCCCTGGGCTAGGAGATAGATAAGCAGGATAAATTTGAGAATGCATGTCCCATTTCTGTGTTATCACTGCCCAGCTCCCAGCATCAAACCATTCTGTCTCAGATAAGGTTTTGGTTTTACTCAGTAATGCAACTACTGAGAAGGACAGAGATACACAGAGAACATGTTTAATTGTAAGGAGAGGACTTTAGACCCTGAAGTAATTTGTTTGCCAGGAGCCCACAGTGCACAAGTGGGTGATGATGTGAAAGAGGCCATTCACAAGAGGCCACAGTTGGCAGCATCCGTAAGATGTAGAACATTGTAGAACATGATGTCATCTGAACATTACAGCCTGGAGGGTCTTGTTGTACATCACTCTCATTGGATGCAGTGGCAGTAGCTATTTCTTGCACCTCTGAAAATCAGACTGGCAATCCACAGGTCTGCAGCAGTAGGAACAGTTTCGAAGTTGTGTTTTATTCTTTGCGTATCATGTGCTGGAATGACAATCATATGGATAAAATTTCCACTCTCAACTGGTGACATAATTAGTAAATAACCATAAATGGAAGCGTAAGGCTTCCACAGTGTATTTGAAATAAGTTCCTGCTAAATCCAGCCTTGATAACATGGTGCTTACTTGGCAGTACAAACATCTTGTTAAACAGAACATATCTACCTCTGTCAGACAGTCTAGCAAGACTGTGATGACTGCACACTTGATTTTACATGAAGTAAGATTAACCTTTTTTTCAGTTAGAAAGACAGTATCACTCACTTGAGAGTTGGCAAAACTACTTGAATAAACTTTCTGCATCCTTTGGACATTTTGGAGGATGTTCCTTTTGTAAGAGTTGCTTTCAGAGAAAGCAACTGATCAATTTCTGATGATTGTCCCGATTCCTATTCTCCATCCTTTTCTTCTTTCCTGTTTCTCCTGATTAGATGGATAGTAACAGGCAATTTTACAAGTCAGACCTGACTTACACAACATCATAAGTTGCTGGCATGGCAGTAAATCAGTTTTCAATTATGAGAAATATGTTTTCAGGGAACTTTTCCTGTTTGGGCTTTGTAAATCAATTTGCATGTAAGTTTGTGTGAAAATGTTCCTTAAAACAATACCGTGTTTCACAGCAAGTTCAGACTTGCAGCTGTAGAGAAATATAGCCTTTCTGGGGATTAAGTAAAATTTCCGGAAAAGAACTGGATGGGTATCCACGAGTTCATAAATACTACTTCTCAATAAAACTCTGCAACAAGAGAACTAATTTTCCTGTAAGAATATAAAATATATTTTCTCTGCCTTTTCCAACATAATAGAAATGCTTGTCAATTTTTGAAAGACAAGACAAATAAAGTCAGTCAAAATATCCAACAATTTTTCAATTTTATTTTCTCTTTTAATTTCTTTTAACTCCTAAGTAATTTACATTTTAAAACAAAATAATAGCAAGTTTAAGACAAAAAAGTAGAAAATGCCCTATTTGGAAGCACTGGGGTTTAAAAGTGGTTTTGTTCTTATTACACAATAATACGAATAAAAATACATCATTTTATTTATAAAAATAAAACAATATATTAATTGAATTGCAATTTTTGGAGTAGTTAAAATAAACTGACATTGTATTTTTAGAGCTTTTTTGTTTCAATAGCTCAAGTTAACAACTTAAAGTAAGTGCATGCTGTTCCTCATATGATAACTGCACTGTAAGAAGAACTGGAGTATCCAACTCAATGGAGGATGGGAATTTGAACTTCAAAACATGGCACCATGGGGAATGGCTGAATTAATTTTGAGTATCCACATTTCTATCTGGAACACATATTGCATGAAACAACTGTAAAAATGTGTTTTCATCTAAAACTCAGATATTATCCTAGTGATGAATTGTGAACTTAAGGCAAAACTTGCTTAGCTAATGGCACTGGTTCAATTCTCCTGCAAAATTTGCAAGCTGAACAAAATATTTTTCCTTAACAGAAAGCAAATGTCATGTGCATGACAATTTCCTCTATGTTGGCATCAAATCAGAACTGGGCTGGGCTTCCATAATCTACCTTCAAGAAAATTCATTAGTATTTTCTACCATCTTGCAGAGGGGACACTTCAGGTCACCAGGTCAACTGAATTAGAAGTAATTGTGTGGCTATGAAGGGCTTCTGTTGCAATGGGACAGACTTCTTTCCTTCAAGTCCACACAGGCAACAGCCCAATTCCCAGCTCAGTGCATGAAAAAACTGGACCTAAAGGGACAAAGGCACCAGTACAACACTGGTAAAAAAAAAAAGATGGGTAAACACAAAATTACAGCTCTTAAAGTAATTAACACTGCCATGTTGTCACAAGACAAATGAGTTATGGTAAACATTTTAAGGCTTAGGAATTAAAAAGCTTTAAGAATCAAGTAAGAACCCAAGTAGGGGGTGAAAATGTTCCTGAACTAGGTTGCATATGTCAAACCAAGTTTCTAAAATTGGCATTCAGAAAGCTAATTGTTTTAGTTGGAAACAGAACAAATTTAACATGTATCCTGTCACTCCATTAAGCTGGTTTTTATTTTAACAACCTTTAAAAAGCTCACTCACAACAGAGTTTGGTAATACTAAGAATACATTTAGCTGTTGTTTCCCACGAAGACATTCCAGACTTTTAATATCATCCCAAATTGATAATTATTCATTTGTTGAAGATACACAGCAGTGATCAGTTAATGCACTGCAGTATTGGCCATTTACAGAGATCTCCACTTCTCAATGACATCTGCTGAGAACAGGACTGCTTATGGGACTTGCATTGCTATAAAACAGAAATTGAAGCACTTACCCATGGATAAATGTATCAATATAATGCTAATCTGGGTGCTGGAAAACTGAAGAACTGAACTAAAAAAAGTAAAAAGTTGTTCCTTTTCTTCAGCTTTTGTACTAAAATGTTCAGGCTCTCTACATTAACTTCCTCATCCTTTGCACTGCTCCTGTGAAGGCTGGCATTTTATTTTTTAAAACAAAACCTGAGGTCCCCCTGAAATAGCACGACTTTATAACATAGTTTTGCAAAGTATTACAAGAATCATCATGAAAGAGGGGTTGCATAAATTTTTGGATGGACTTACCTAAAGCAGAGTTTGAGTTTGAACTAAAAATTTTACAGTGCTCAGAACAACCTGTTACATTTCTGTTAATGCCTTTGTCAAGGCAATGCTTGAAAAGACTGTAAAACACACTTTTTCACTACTATACATAAATTACAAGGGTGGAGACAAGCAATTCTGGAAAATTGTCATTGATGTCATTGATTGTCCATCTTAAAATATACATTCTGAGAATGTCAGTGTTTGTAGAGTTTTAAAAATTGATTCAAATTGATATATTTTCTTCCAAATGCTCAACACATTTCCTTTATCCATATGAAAAATGCAGTCAATTATTTATTTCAAAGACTATTGCATTTCTTCGTACTTTGGTCTTGTGTTTTCCTTTATTTTGATCTTATCTGTTCTTTCTAACAGATAGAACATCTGCTAGATGCTTTCCATCTTTGTTGCTGTTTCCATGTTGGGTACTTGCTCTGGTAGATGGCAGTTACCTGACTTTATTTCAGCTTTCACTAATGCACACTAATGCAATGTCATGGTTTCATTGCTGGCAGTGCCCAAAATTATTTAAGATACAGCTACCTCATTTAAATTGTGCTTTGTTTATGTTAGGGATATGAGAACCGGCATTTCCACGGGGCAGATTTTTCCCTTTCACCGTCTAAAATGCACTCTGAATCAATATAGGAAGCCACAACAATGACTACAGGCTAGGAGGTCTAATGAAAGAGATGAGATTAGTGTTCTCCTGCAGGTGCTCTGGCCCTCTGCTGCAGTATATGGCCTGCTATAAAGGTATTCTAGCAACAGAGCTAGAATTCTTGTATCTGCTTAAATGGATTACTTTGTTTAAACTAAACTGTTGGGCCTTGCCTACCATAGCATGTAGAATGTTTTACTGTGATGGCAGCCGTCCCTGCCAAAGAAAAGTATGTGTAGAAAACTATATCTTAAACTGTCACACTCTATCTATTATGAACCACTAAAAAGCCTGCAGAAATAGGGCTCAAAACCATGACTGAGTTCCTCTGGTTACCATTCAGCAGGTGACTGTGACCAACTCTTAATGAACTAAAGAATGAACTCTCAGCCTCTGTAGAAGACAAAAACATTTTACCATGTTTGCCTGGCCACTTCCTACCATTGCAGCCAACATGTTGCTTTGTTGAACCATAACACTCCACTGGGCTTCTGAGGGGTGTATTAGCAGACATCCCCATAGAAAATAGAAAAATGCCTTACAAAACTATTTTTGCCTGCTCAGATTAAGGTCTACAGGGATTTCCTATGCACAAGAATGACACCGAGGTTACATGACTGTTTTTCCCAACTCTCCTGCCAAGACAGTTGTCCTGGCAAAGAAAAAAAAAAAAGAAAAAAAGCTGTGTGGGCCCAGTGTGAAAAGAGCATTTGGATGGAAAATTTCAGCTGATGTTTGACAGTCACAGGCATCTATAAACACAGCCTTTATACTGGGAAATGTCAGGCATCTTTGCAGTCGCTAGTGTCACCACCTCTGCATTTCAATTAAGCGGAATGAACCTATGTCAATGAAATAAGCACATCTGTATGAAATGCCTTAGTTTATCATAGAGAAAGGCACCTTCATGGTTTGCTTTACAGAGAGTGAGCCTGGAGAGAAAAACCAGCACAATCAGTAAGCAAGCATTTCTTTAAGATTACTAACTATAAAAAAACTTTGCTTTTGAGCAATACAGAAAGACAAACCAAACCAAACCAAACCAACCAAACAAACAAACAAAAAACAACCCAAAAAGCCCGATTCTCTTTGTTCGTTCTTTAATTGCCTGCTCTCCTCTTTCCTTGCCTGGGCCAGTACCACTGCGCGGCCTCACCGCAGCCGGGATTCTCCGCTACGTGTGGGTGCTGCCCCCGGCCGGAGAGCGCTGCTGCCGTGCCCAGGGTACTCGGTCCCGGGGCCCAGCGGGGGTCGGCGGGGGGGCCCGGCGCTGACAGACCGTGATCCCCCCGAGCAAGTGTGCAGCGCTGGCTCGCCCGCTCCTCGCTGCCTCCAGTTACATCCCTGGCAGAAGCCCGTGGCTCTCGGCTTCGCTTTCCAGGGTTATTTTTGGCCGGGGCCGCCGCATGCTGATGGCATCGAGCCGGCGAGCCCCGGGCGCCTTGCCGGGNTGGGCTCCCCACGGCCGGCTGGCTGGGCAGCGTGCGCCAGGGCCAGCGGAGCCGCGGCCGGGAGGGTGGCAGCCGCCATGGAGCGGACCCCCATCCCCGTGCTCACCGTGCAGACGGCTCCCTACGAGGACCAGCGCCCGACAGGCGGAGGGGGCCTGCGGCGGCCCACGGCGCTCTTCGAGAGCCAGCGCAACTACCTGCCCAACTTCGTGCAGAGCCTCCTCTCCTCCGTCGACCTCCGCGACCGACAGGGCTGCACCATGGTGGTGGGCAGCGACGGCAGGTACTTCAGCAAGACGGCCATCGAGATCGTCGTTCAGATGGCCGCGGCCAACGGGGTAAGCGATCCCTCACCCTCCCTGCCGCCCCTCGGCGGCCCCTGCTCCACGTCCCCGGCAGCTGTGTCCGCGCCGGCGCTCCCGCGGGAAGCACGGGGCAGAACCTTCCAATGTCATCACCCGGACAGCGCTCAAGACGCAGATACGGCCTGGAGGAACCCGTGCGCGGCTGTGTTCCAGCGCTGCTGCGCGCCTCAGGTGCCCGAGCCAGCCCCGCTCGTGCCCGCTCCTGCGTCCCCTGGGCTCTGCCGCTGGGCCTTGGCTCCCTCGGGGTGTAAGGGCGGGGATGGTGGCAACCTCTGGAGACTGCCAGACGTGCAGCCGTTTCACACCTTATTTTAGAAGGATGAAGGCATGGGAGCCGAAACACAAGGCTCACTCTGCAGAGAAAATGTAGCAGAGTTAAAACTAAGTACGTGGGAAACAGAGGTATCAGACAAGCTTCTGTTGCTCAGGGTATTTAAAAAATAACTCGAGGAAAATGGTACTGTTGAAGGAAGAGGAATTCAGCATTTTACCCACACCTCAGGAAAATAATAGTTCTTTTCTTGCTAACAAATCATAAAATTCAGGAAGACAGTGGTGTCGGAAACCTCTGGTCAGATGGGACCTTTTCTTGTGCAGTTTTGAAAGTAGGAAAGAACTCAGGAAGAGAACTTATGTCTTCTGCTCCATACAAGCACGTTCACGTGTGGATGTGTATGTACAGAAATCTGGAAACACTAGATAGTGCAGGCTTGAAGTTCCTACTTCAAAGCAGAGTTGAAACTGCTGTCTCTTGTTGGGATGCTTAGACTGATCCTCTAGGTTTGGCAGAAGGAACAATATAATTTTATAGGGTTTTTTGGTAAAAGCTCAGTACTTTAAAGGCAGTCTTTTCAAAAGATCTTTCAATTTTGAAATTAATCTCCATATGTTTGAATTTTCCCTGCTGATCTCACATACAAAACCAACCAGTCTTGTATGAATAATTATTTTAAATTTACTTCTAAAGCATGTTCTCAACATGCTGATTATATCAAGCAAACGCTGAGTGATGCCTTAAGATTTCAGAGACTGTGTTACATACCGTCTACCTAGTGCAAAATCACTTGTTAGAGGCCAGGGTTTATGTGACCCAGGGTGTGGGAGGGCTCGGTGGATCACTGGTGAAAGTGAGGACAGTGACGAGACTAGCACAGTGGTTCCATCTGCAGTGTCAGGGAAGGGAGCATGCAGGGAGCGAGTGTAGGGCAGAGGAAGTGGGCTGGTGTGTGGAGAATTGCAAGGAAGGTGGGACAGGACGTGGAGGAGTGCTGCTCCCTGTCCCCATTGCCCTTGTAGCCTCACTGATGGAATTGTACCTGTTGACCAGGTGTGATTAAGTGCAGCAGCAGCTGAAGCAAGAGCCCAGCAGCAAGAACTGCCCTGCAGAGGCTGAGGTCCTCACATGGTGGTAGAAGCTACAAGAATGGGTTACAGTGCAGGGTGACTGCAAGAACTGAGGTGCTGAAGTAACTTAGGGTTTAGAGGAACAGGGGCTTCTCAGCCAAGTTATGCTGACTAATTTTTCCTGTCAGCCTGCCTCCTTCCTACTGCTCCTGTCACATTCCCTATCTTGCTGGAGTATCTTTCTGACCTCAGGAGATTTCCGGTTTGAAATTTCCAGATTCTGACACCTTGCTGTAATAATGCTTTCCCCTTTCTTAAGTTACTGCAAGTTTCTTAGAAACACAGTTTCTCCGTAGTGCTTTCTGAAGCCAAATGCCAAACTTTCCTGCTTGCAGTTCTCATGAATATCTGAATTCACAGATGATTCTTTTGCTAATGACACAGTCCTCAGAAATTCAGCAGCCTGGCTGATAGGGAGCTATTGGAAGGGCTTCCCATTTCCATGTTCTAATTCTCTGTTCTGTCTCTAACATCTTCACCATACTCACCTTCACCTCTGTTTCTTTCAAGTGCAACATAAATGAATAAGTGAATCTCATTTACTTTGTTAGTACTATCTGTATGTTTTATTTTTTGGCTGTTAAAATACACCTGCTGGGAAAATACCTGATTCTCCTTGATAGCATTGTTTAGTGCTGTGCTATATAAATAGGGGAAGAGGAAAAGACTCACGAGAGCAAAGATATGTTCATTTGGATGAGGTTAATATCATGAGAAAGCGTGTAGCTGGTATCACAGGGAAAGAAGTGAACTGATGTAGGCTGGATCAGATGAAATGTGAGGAAGGCTTGAAAGGTGCATTGAAAATGTTCAGCTGCCCTGAGTGCCAGCAGTGCTGATAAACTGAACTTTAATCTCCTTGCTGGAAGACACATACTGAGAGTCATGGCTAGTTGTGCTGGCTGGGTACAAAAATAAAAGTGATTTGCTATTATCATCTGTAAATGGATTGCCCTTTAGAGTTGCTAGGTTCCTCTTGTTCTAACTTGGTGACTCATCCCACATTCCCCCTGTGCTAACAGCCTAAGCACGGTTGGCATAGCCTCCAGTACAAGGAATGAGATGAGGTCCCCTGCTCGGTCAGCTGCCAGTGCTTGGCCTGCCTTCTCCTCATCCTCGGTGCTGCTGGCTCATGCCCTCCAGCTCAGGGCTGCAGGTACATGCACCACAGCTACAGCGTGCACAGCCTTCCCGTGGTGGCAGCAGCCACAGGCTGGCCCATGTTCTGCAGCTGCCAGCGGCACATGCACCACCAGCTCCGTCTGTTCAGAGCCGAGGGTGGCTGACCAGCGTTACCCTTTGGTGGGCACACAGCTGGGATGGTAGCAAACACATTAGGGTCAGGGATTGTGTGTCCTGGGAAGCTGGGGGAGCGTGAGGAAGGCCAGACAGAGGTCCTGTGCCATTCTGGGTTGCAACAAGCAGTTTGACAAAGTGGAGTGGTAAGGAGAGTATTTGAGAGTCTATGTCCCTCTTCAAGTGTGTTGTGCCAGTAGTAGTGTCTGTCAACCTTAATGTCTGGAAGAACTGAGGTAGAAAGCTCCCGCAGTTGCAATACAATTCCTGTATGTATTAGGTGGAAATATTCCATTAGACTCACCAGCTGGATTGGGTGTCTCATTTTTGATGGAAAGTCTAGGATACTGTTAAAGGAGAATAGTTGTTTGTGAGTCTCAGTTGGTAGATGGGGAGGCAGTGATGTTACACTGAATGTGGAATGTCATGACAACATGCTAGAGAGATTGCAGAGTATTGCTGGTAATGCTGTAGAAGTTTGAGATGGCAAAGAGTTGAGTTTTCTGGTTGTCTCCTATGTAATACCATATTTACATTATTTTCCATGACCTTTCATGCAAATCTTCCCTCCCTCCCTGGATCTGTGTAATATTTATTTGCTACTACACAGTGTGGTGTTCAGTCGTCTTTAGGATACTCCAGTAGAATACAAGAAGGCACAGCCCCAAGTTGTTCAGAATGTAATCTGCTTGCTTCATGTTCTTTCAAGTATAATTGACTGAGGCATGTGAGAGATTACTGGGAAAAATTTAAAAAAGCATTAAGTGACTCCATGGTAATCAGCTGAATAGTCTGAAAAGGCACAGCTGCAAGTGGTAAAATTGCATAAAAGTGTTCCTGTAAAGTACTTGTTTGGGTACTTTATTCTTTCAGCTCTAACTGCTTGCTGAGGATCTTTGCTTCTGCTGTTGTTACTAAAAGTACAGCGACAAAATAGAATGTGGTGTAGGGACACAGTATTGGAAGAGATGTTACATGCCTGTGATCTTGTAGCCATGCAAGTTTTTGAATTCCAGAGATAATCTTTCCATGCTATGAAATTGCCCAAGATTTTCAGAAGGATATTACTGGAACTTTAATTGTGAGCCAGTATGTGGGTACAGTTTGCTTGCTGTTCTAGCTCTGATTGTGGGAAGTCTGTAAAAATAGGCATTAATTAAATTAATTAAAGAAATAATTAAATGCTGGTTTAGCATTTGATTCAAAATGAAGAGATTCTGATAAGAGAAGATACTTTGTGCATTCTTGCCACCAAAATGAAAAAAGCAAAGGAAGGTGGATAGCACATTTACAGCTCTAAGGTCTGCACTGTCCTCAGGGAGTTTTGTAGGGCCACTGATGACCTCAGTACAAGGTGAGACTTTATAGTAGTCCCTGCAAATAAAATACTATTGTATAATTTATATAATTTGATTTGTAGGAACCTTAATTTAGAATACTAAATATTGCAATATTTCTATAGTACAGAAATTAGCATAATAAATAATATTTCAAAGTAGTATAGAAATAGTAGCCTCACGACAAGTGCTTAAGGCAAATCAAATTACTCATATTTATATTAATAGCTGGCATCCAGAAAAATGGGAAAACTGCTTTGTGCAACATCTGCTGAATGGGAAGAAATGAAATATGGTGAAGAGATAGTTCTAGGTAATTTGTACATTCTGAATAATTTAGGTTTTCTACTGACTTCTAAAAATACAGTGTTGTGCATGAGGACAAAAACTTAAAACTCACTACTTTAGATTTAGAAATACCAAAAACATGCTTGTAATAAACGTGCATGCAAGGGTAAATATGTTTATACTTGACTACCTTCAGATAGATTCAGAGTGGTTGTTTTCAAGCGTTATGTAAAATGTTATCGCTGTCATATTCCTTTTGTTTACCCATACACAATACTGTTTTAAGAGCTGGCACACATTTCTGACAGCTGTATTTGGAAGATTGAGTCATTGCTCTAGCTTTCTACATGCTTCATAGTTTAAAAAAAGGGAGGGACAGTATTTGAAACAAGCAATTTCAAGGTTTTTTAAATCATATTTTTCTTTCCATGATTATATTTTGTTTGTTTCATAGCTTATTAGCTCTCCTGTTTTCTAGCAACATTCCATAGGCTTCAGAATTATCTGCAAAAACTCTGAAAAGAGAAGCAGGTAGACAATTATTCTTTCATCAGAGCTTGAAGTAGAAATCTCAGATAGAAGAGTCCATTTTCTGCACATTTTTTAAAATTCAGAAGCATATCCTGTGATTCTTAGTGAAAGAGAAATGGCTAGACATTGTTTGTGATTGGTGAGAATTATCAAAAAAGTAATTTATGGTAGAAGTTGGTAATTTCTTTGTAATCTTAATTTTAATATTAAAATAGTTTACAAAACCAATTTAAATAATAATCTCCTAATCCTTTCTTGTTCTGAAGTTATTTGAACTTGCACTTTGAAGTAACCATTAAGGTCCTCTTGTGAGTGCCCAGAAGAAGGTCATCTATATATGAAGGAACAGGTCTTTATGGACAGGAGGCAGGTAGTGACACCTCCTGTGCTGTTGCTTCGCCACACAGACTGTGGAGCTATCAAATCTCCTTCAAACTAGAGAATGAAGTCTGAAGTTCAATTCCCAGTCTCTTTTCAGATGGGTAGTGGGGGAGATTCATTGTTCTGCCTTTCCCTTTCCCTCCCCTGCCCCTTCCCAAACTACTGCTCAGTAGTGGTGATGGGGGTTTATTTGATTTTTTTTTAATATTGGTGTTATTAAGACCTTTCAGACTTTGAGAATATCCTTTTAAGCTCCGTATGCACCTGCCTCAGTTCTCATCTGTAACACTTAACCTCCCCTTCTCCCCTTTTTTTTTTGCATCTTCCTTTTGCATTCCCCAGAAATTGGAACTCTCTTGTATTTATTTGCAAATACATTTCTTGTTGGCTCCTAGATTATTTATGTTAAACTGAAACTGTAGTAGCTGTTTAAGGGATGAAGGCATGGTTTTGAAATTGAAACCTTGCCGTGGAACTGCACATAATACCAAGCACATTGAGTCAGTATTTAATAACACTGCCTGAAAGGGTTTTTTTAAATTTTAAGAATGGTGGGAACTTCCCCTGCTCGTCTGTTCCCTGGGAAACACACCCTGCTCATTTGGAATAGCCAAGGAGTCACTGATAGCTGAAGAAGGAGCAGTGCTATTGCCCAGGGCTGTCTTGGCAACAGAAGTGTAACTGCAACAGACTGTAGGACCTAATGTGGAATGATACTTGTGATTACACTGAAAGGCAATTCTCTTTCTATTCTCTGTTAAAGCCCCAGCGCTGCAAATGCATCCATGGAGTGAGCCCTAAACTGTACTAGTATCTGAGAGGATTTGCTGATTTGTGGGGTTACCTGGTAAGATCTGGAAGCAGGATGATAGCCTAGTGTTATGTTTGGGAGCTTTGCAAATCCTTGTCATTGCTGTGCTCTTGCTGTCCTTTCATATCCAAGCCACTGAGGTTACATGTGCCAGGTTACAGTATTTTTTGGCAGTGCTCCAGGTTAGCATGCAGCCAACTCATGGATATTTCTTTGTAAAAGCATATGTTCCATACTTTACAAATTCTATCCTGTACATATATGCCTATTGTGTGTGTGTTTATATACTAATCTTCAAAAAATTCAGTGCTATTCAGAGTACGCTGGCTTGTTTTTTCCATGTAGATTGGGAGATTGGTTATTGGACAGAATGGGATCTTATCCACACCTGCGGTTTCATGTATCATCCGAAAGATCAAAGCCGCTGGTGGAATTATCCTAACAGCTAGCCACAGTCCTGGGGGACCTGGAGGAGAATTTGGAGTCAAGTTTGAAGTTGCCAATGGAGGTATGGTTTTTTTAAAAAAGACACTGCAACCTTGCATCTTGGTATGCTGGAAATGGCTTATGAGGATTACTAGCTGTCTGTAACTATGTGTTTCTAATTGACTCTGTTATAACTGTGAAGAACGTAGGCATCTCCTTTTCTTTAAATGATGTGAGTGTATTTGTGTACATGGGTGTGAAAAATAAACATTAAATATTCATTGAAGCCCTTGGGGTAGCTGTAAAATTTTTATAAACAACAGACTTGCCATCCAGTTTTTACAGTCATTTATGTAGGCATCCAGATCACTGTAACAGTTCTGATCCTTTTATAAAGATGCGTATGAGGGAGCTCTGTTTTCCTCACATTTCTGTGTTGCTTGTCTTGGCATTTACTTTAAAGTATGCAATCTCAGAAGTACTGTAAGCAGTATAACTCATTGTCTTGTGCACTTCTTATGTTTACTCAGGAAGTAACTGGTCTTATCCAGGTAGAGTTGTACCATTTTCCACTGCAATTCCACCATTGAATAAGAGAATTTTTGTATATAGCTAAAGTCTTGTTTTCCAAAATTGACAACTAACAGATTTTGTTGTTATAGGGTCTAACTAGCCTATGTATGTTATAGGTTATGTATGGTTTACGTTACAGATCTGTACACTCATATAACATTATGTGATGGTTGCTGACACCTTGTATACGTCACACACGTAGAGTGCTTTCCATCTGAAAAAAAATTAACTGAAAGTGCTTATAAAATGTTTCATTCCCCATTTTAAAGGTGGCAGAACTTGAGATGGGGGTGCTTTCTCCCTTCTCTCTTGTGTAATTGAAAAATGTGCATGGTTAAATGTCTGTGGTTTTATAAACAGAATAGACTTGAATCCCAGAGGGATTACAGGGACTGTGTCAGGTCAGCCAGTAAAAAAGCCAGGGTCACAGCACACATATACCAGAGCCAAACCATTAGATGCAGCAGCACTCTATGAACTTTAAAGTGCCACATGCATCTAAAATCTGCTTGATAAATGGGTAACAGTTGGTGGTGCAGTCTTTCTACTGCGCTTTGCCTTTTTAAAGAGAATTCAAGAGGGCTATTAAGCTTTATGTATGAAACACTCATCAAACACAGGTCACAAGGTTTAATTCTTTATGTTAATCAGCAGGACCATAATGAAAAGTAGCTGGTTTAAGTTCCAGCTGAGAAAGTGTGGGTTAAATATTAGGCAAGGAGTTTGAACTAAGACAGTTTTTAGGCACAGGAACAAGCTCCTGGGGAAGGTTATTGTTGCTTTATATTCTTGCTCAGTGTGTTTTGCAGATCCAGGTCAAGCAGAAGTGTCTTGTCTCTATAGCTGTAGAAGAGGATGTAGAGTGACTCTGCATAATCTCCTTAGCTGGAAATATCAGTAGACAATACATCCATCTATCAAGGAAGATCTGTAGCTAATGGCATACTCACCCTTTGCATGGGTTTGGATTAGATGAGTAAGAAGTCATTTTGTAAGCTAAACAAAGAGTTAAGTGGCTGGTTTTTATTGTAGTGATTTGGACCATCTGGTACACTGTATCTGAGATGGAAGACAGTAATTTACGTGGCAATGCACTGTATTACCAGATGAATGGAAAGTTTGCCCTAGAAATGTCTTCAAAGACGTTTTGAATGAGGAGAGAGAACACAACAAAGGGAATAAAAGAAATAATTTTTAGAGTACGAGCTAAGCTTTAATATAAGCTGTGCAGAGTCAAGATAAGCCAGAAAGGACTTGCTGCAATTCACATTCAATTTCAACTTTGACTCAGCCTTTGCACTGCGTATGGCATAGTTCATCTAGCAATTTTCACATCAAGCCTGCAACTTTAATTTGGTTGACAGTAAATCTTTGGAAATAAAGCCATCTTCCAGGCTTTAGCAATGAAAGTAACTCACAAGTAAGATGTGTTTTCTGTTTCTGAATGCTGTAACCAATCCAGGTCATAATTGCTAATTGTTAAGCAAGTAAAGTATTTTGAATTCCAACAAAGATAAGTTTCATTCAGGTGGTGGAGGGAAACTGCAATACAGCACCACTGTCAAACTGGTAAGATTTCTAAAAATGGTATTTTTTATAATGAAATAATGTGAAACACCAAGCTATCTGATCTTCACAGGTGTACATTTGCAGAAGGTCCTGTGAAACACCAGAAGCTGCTGCTGAAAAACAGACTTTCCTTTGATAGCTATGTTGAGATTCCATGCCAAATGAAAAAAGGCAGTCTTTGACCAATAAGCCCAAACAAATATGGCTGTGGTTACCTCATCTTTCCTGCCCCTGGATAATAATTGATTTAAATACTCTATGTGAATCAAAATGTTGTGAGTAATGCAGTGGATTTCCTTGTTTTATTTTTTTGAAAAATGTTTAAACCTGTGTTGTAGTGAAAGAACAGACCTTATTTACCACAGTACTTTGTTTTTATTTGTTCCATGGTAACTCAAATATATTTAGAAAAATGTTTGTTATAGCACTCATTTTTAAAATAGGAAATCTTCATTTAAAAGAAATGACCCACCACATTATTTTCTGTTACAGGACCTGCTCCAGACATAGTTTCAGAAAAAATCTATCAAATCAGCAAAACCTTGGAGGAATATGCAATTTGTCCTGATCTCAGAGTGGATTTAGCACGCCTAGGAAGACAAGAATTTGATCTGGAGAACAAATTCAAACCTTTCCGAGGTATCAGTGTGCGCTTTTACTCATGCTAAATCCATTGAGTCTAAATATTAGTGTTGCAGCAGAATTATAATGGGTAATTATGTAAGCAGAACTTCAGTGCTTCAGGATGCCTTACTAAAAGTTACCACAATATGAGGCAGTATGGAATCACAGAATGGTTTGTGGTGGAAAGTACCTTCAGAATCATCCTGTTCCAGCCCTACTGTCCTGGGCAGGGAGACCTTTAATTGGGCCAGGTTGCTCAGAGTCCCATCCAACCTCACCTTGAGCACTTCCAGGGATGGGGCATCCACAGCTTCTTTGGGCAACCTGTTTAAGTACCTCACCACCCTCACAGTAAAGAATTTCTTCCTAAAATCTAATCTAAATCTCTTCTCCTTCCTGTTTTGAAATTTTTTGTATAAACTCCCTTTTTTAGGTACTGGAAGGCAGCTGTAAGGTCTCTTCCGAACCTTTTCCATGCTGAACAATCCCAGATGTCTCAGCCTGTCCTCAGAGGAATGGTTCTCTATCCCTCTGATCATCTTTGTGGCAGTCCCTTGGGCTTGCTCCAACAGGTCCATGTCTTTCTGGTTCTGGGAACCCCAGGACTGATGCAGCACTGCAGGTGGGGTCTCAGCAGGGCAGAGCGGAGGGCTGGCCCTGCTGCCCACACTGCTCTGGATGCAGCTCAGGGAACAACTAGCTTTCTTGGCTGTGAGTAGTGTCCAGCTTTTCATTCCCGAAAACCCCCAAGTCCTTCTCTGCAGGGCTGCTCTCCATGAGTTCTTCCAGTTTGTACCTATGTGTGGAACTGCCCTGACCCAGGTGCAGCACTTTGTGCTTGGATTTCTTGAACCTTGTGAGATTCTCACAGATCCACTTCTCAAGCTTGTCCAGGTCCCTCTGGATGGTGTCCCTTCCTTCTGTTCTGTCAGCTGCACTGCTCAGCTTTGTGTCATCTGCAAACCTGCTGCTGGAGCACTCAGTGTCACTGTTGACTTAATTGGTGAAGGTATTAAAGGGCACTGACTGGTCCCAAGACAGAGTCCTGAGGCAACTCATTCCTCACTGTCCTCCACCTGGATGCAGAGTCATTGACCACAGCACTCTGGCTGTGTCCATCCAGCAAACTCCATTTTGATTGAATGGTCTGTCCATCAGATCCATGTCCCCAATTCAGAGATAAGATGCCATGTAGTACAGTGTCAAAGACCTTAAAGAAGGCTAGACAGATGACACTGGTCTATCATATATCATCTGAAAGATCAAAGCAGCTGCTGGAATTATTCTAACAGCTAGCCACAGTCTCAGGAAACCTGGAGGAGAGATTGCAGTGAAGTTTGAGGTTGCCAGTGCAGGTAGGGTTTGGGGTTTTTTTAAATAAAGCAATAGGTCTCATCAAGAGACTCCCCATGTCAGGTGGCCACCCAGCCTAAAAGAGTCCTATGTTGATCTGCTTCTTGATTTTTCACCCACAGGGTCTCTTTGTGGCTGTTTATCAGAGGCAGCTCTTCACAATCTAAACCTTCCTTAACATTGAGCACAACCACGCCTTCTTCCGAACCTTTTCTGAAAGGCTTGTAGCCCTCTACTGCAGTGCTCCAGTCGTGTTAACTCAAGTCCCTTGTTTCTGTGATAGCAATTAGGTCATAGTTTTCTAATTGCACCATGGTTTCCAACTCCTTTTGCTTGTGTCCAATGCTGTGTGCATTTATAGGTAAGTGTTGTGTTTGTTTTGCACTTTAGGAGTCTGGGTTACAGACTTCTAGGTGCATCAGGCCTCATCTTTCAGCCAAGTATCTTTGCCAAATTTATGCTTGTTAGTAGTTAAATACCAAACACAAACTCTTTTGGTCTAGGAATGGTTTGCTTATTGAAGACTAATTGATAAAAGACTCTCAGTTTATTTATTCTTGCTTACACTTTCTGAAAAGTTGTGGGATTTGTACATCCAGCGACTCCAAATGTAAAGGAATTGCTTAAGCACATGTTTAATTTTAGGCATAGTGAATACTTCTATGCTTACGGTTGATTTAAAATTATCTAACACAGCTGTTTTCTTGAAGGAGTCAAAAACAAATTAAAGGGTCTTGACATGTATTTCAAACTTAGTGTATATTTGATATATTTCAAATACAGTAGAACTCTATGTGGCTCAAGAACCTTTTCACATTCCTAATGCCCTGGAATTAAAGCCACTTTGTTTTTCACCCAAACTTCATGTTTTGAGACAATTTACATTTTGAGAAATAAATTTTTTCCTTAAAAAAAGTCTTTAACTTTTGATGACCCCCTTTCACTGGGGTATTTTATTTTATTGTAAAGAACATGTCTGGCTTTTTTAGGCAAACAAAAAGCAAAGAGAATTCAACTCCAGCACCGCTCTGGAATCATAAAATTGCTACAATATGAAATTTTGGTTCTTGAAGTGTTTAATCTCTCCATATAGTATTTTTAAAATGAGAAGAAGACATTCCTCCCTGCAAATATGTATAAAAGTGCATACAAATATTTGCAGGTTTTCTGTATATTTTTCTAAGAAAAAAATCATTTCCCAGTCACATCTTCCAAGAATACATCAACCTGAGACACTAGAGCTGTCCGGGAGCCCTACTGATGCAATGTAACTGGCTTGTAAGTGCATGAATAAATACAGTTTACACAGATTTGAATGCAGATTGAAGGTGCAGAAAGAATGAAAATAATCTAAAAAGTAATTTGAGGTACTATCTGATGTATTTGAAACTTCTGGTTTTCCTTCAGGTATATGAAGTGACTCCTGTGAATCAAGGCTACAGAGTTGTTGGAACAACTGAGGTTGGGTTTTGCAGGAGTTAAATAGTTTTTAGACTTTAATCTTTCATGTGCTTTATGTTCACATGTGTGAGCAGCTCCACCAGAGTTGCCACATTTGTTTGCACGTGTAAAGCTTAGGGCCTACTAAAATGCTGTTAGGAGCAGGGCATAGAAGACATGAAATAATATAATCTTAGTGTGGGGCTGGCACTTGGTGGCACTTAGAGCAATTCAGGAAGCAAGCCTTGGTTTCCCAAGGCAAAGCAGCTCTCCTTCCCAAGGACAGCTCTGTGAAGAATTTCATGTTTTTAGAAAAAGATTGATAGAGATTTTGTAAGCATTTCTTGTTCTCAAAATAACAGATGTTGTTTGTCACTGTAAGTTTACTTTCTCTTTCTGCCTGTTCTCAAAACATTGTTTTCTCTGCCTCGTCCAGTGCTGGTAGAGAGGCATTGTTCCATGTAACCAATCACATAACCGTTAGCGAAAGACCGCATAAATAAGTCGCCTTGTAGAATAAAGAAAGCCTTCCGATCTCAAGAAATGTTAGAGTCTCATTTCATGCAATCCATAACCGCGACATCTTAGTAAGTGTTTAAAACTTTCAGCATATATCATAGAATTTACTCTTTTTCAAGTAGGTTTTACAGATAATTTTTCAGCCTTGAGAACATTTTTTTGTTTCTTCAAGTATATTATCACAATCTATTCTAAGTGCCTTTCTCAGGCAAAAAATGTCTGTGTCATTTTCATGTTACTCTAAAAAAGAGCATTAGTGTGATGTCAGTGTTTCTGAGCAAAAATGGATGAGATTCTAAGTAATCGTTTAACTTATATATAAGATATTTAAAGATACTCATTTAACCAGATGAAAAGACATTTGTATAACATATGCTTTTTAATTTAATCAGGAAAAGTAATTCATTCCAAGATGATTGAGAAGCATGGCTTTTGACAGTTGTTTGGTTACTGCTTTGATTATGACAGACTTATTTTCATTCATTCTTTTTCGTTTAATGTTTTACATCCAAAAGAAGTAGAAAAATTGTAGTGCTCTCCTTTTATGAATTTAAATTTCAAGTTATCAAGAGTTTAGCAAAAAACCAGATGTCGCATCTGAGCCTTGCTTTCCTAAATCCTTGAGATCTACAGTGCAAAAGTATGGTTTGTTGTCTGTCTACAGCAAACTGAACACAGGTATTCCTGGTGCCAGAATTTAGGAGAATAAGTCTCTCTTGAAGGAATCATGCAGATACACACTGCTGTCAGATAGAAGTTGAGTGGTGTCAACTTGTCATGAACATCTTTTTCCTCTGAAAATAAACCTATTTGGCTTGCAAAGTTTTTCAGTGGTTTAGTGAACAATCTATTAAGAGTTTACTTTGATGTAATGTACACTCATTAATGTCTTCAGTGAATTAGGAACTGTCAACTTACGTTACCTCTGCAACCTTTTGGCAGGCAAAAGTGTTTATCTTTTCAAGGCTTAAAGCTTGATAGCAGCCACACTGAAGGCAGCAGGAAGCTTAGACTTTTCTTCTTTTTGAAGCAAAGCAGTGTCATGTGGGGGTTGCGTGCTCTGACTTTAGTTCAGTTGGGTGGAAGAGAGCTGGAAGAAACAACTTCACCTGGGTGAACTGTAGTCACTTTTTTTGTGTGTGTGTGATTTTTCTAGTGGAAATTGTGGATTCTGTGGAAATCTACCTCAATCTCCTTCGAAGTATTTTTGACTTCAGTGCCATCAGAAATTTGCTGACTGGACCCAATCAGATTAAAATAAGGATTGATGCCATGAATGGAGGTAGGAACTTAAGTGCTGTTGGGACAAAATTGTAGGTATACTGAAATAACTTCCCAATAGAAGTTGTACACTGCAGTGGTTTCTCAATAATGATACAGCTTATAAATATTGGACTTTTATGTAGTAGAAGTTAAGGGTAATAATAAAGGATTTGAACCTTATACTAACAACAAAGACAGTCTTAGCAACAGGTTAGATTTCTTACTAGGCAAAGAGATTTATCTTACTTGATAAATAAGTAAAGACATACATGTCCAATGAAAGTTTTCTTTCTGCATTTGGAAGCAAACAGGATGAGGTAATTTTGCCATGACAGGGTGGTGAAGTGTATTGCAGTGTCCAGTGACTGAGGAGGTTACAAGACAGTCTCTACTAAGAGGAAACTATAAATGGTATATAACTAGTTAAGTCTGAATAAATAAATTAAAGAGTTAACTGAGACCTCTCTCTCACTAATGTTAAAAGTGAACAAATTTCAGAGTACTGTGGGCACGTTGGAAGTGTCATAGAAGACAGCAAGGAGATCAATGGGATACTGATATTAAAAAAGTATATGCTGTGTCACTTACTGATATTAAAAAATATAAGGGGAAACACAGACCAGGATAAGATGTATTTTAGGCTACATTATGAGTATATAAATAAGGATTTCTACAGATAATGAGTTGATGGATAGGAGTGTAAGTAAGACTGTTCAGCATTATCTTATGGAAAACAGATTACATCAAGCAAACCAGGTTTCTTTCTTTAATGGGATTACAAAAACAGACCCTAAAAGGAGCTGGATAGACTTAGAAAACTTCTGTAAAGCATTTTATCTAGTACAGTGTGATAGTTGTGAACACCCAGTTTTACTAGGCTGTCAAACAGGCAGATGGTGTCCTTTAGCAATGCAGAGGGAGCAGTGAGGAAGGCACTGCCTCCTTGCCTTGTACCATACTGGAGAGAATGTTACTGAAATACCTTGGAGCTCTCGTGTTCAGGTTTGTTACTGACAGTTAAGAATTTTTTCATGTTGTCAAAAACATACATAGTCTGTCTTAGGGTTAGAAAAACTGATGCATCATGAACGTTTTAAAAGATTTAGCTTGTTTATTTGTAAAGTGACAGAGAATTGGCTTTATTGGCTTTATGAGAATTAGCTTTTTGCATTTTGGTGGAGAGATGGATATCTATAATTTGAAGTACATGTAGATTAAGTGTATATGAGTGGAATGTATTTTTATGCCTGTTCATGCTGGTAGTTTAGCAGTGGCATAAAAAATAGTAATTTGATGGAAATCCACTTTAGATAAGAACCTGAATCATGGTATATTTTATGGAATTAACATCTACATTTTCGTGAAAAGAAGTTTCACTCACACAGTTTTACCTGGAGCAGGTCTCTGCTGCTCTAATTAGCAAAATTTAGGAGTAAGGTAGGAGAAAGAGAGAGCAGTCACGCATGCATTTTTCACCTCTGAGTGACCTGTTCATACCTGCATCAGGGATGCAGGGTGCTCAGGGGTGACTGTTTAGTCACCAAAGGCATGTAATAATTATGGTATGTAACAGCATGGGGTTTTAGTTGGTCATATCTTTAACAAAACAAAGAATTATTTTGGAGGTAATTTAGAGAAAATGTTGATTTATTCTCTGCATGGTAGCAACTGAAATGTAGTAGAATTTTTTGGCGGACAAATCTATTGCAATTTTCACATGAGCTGGAATCTTAAGGTAGGTGTATTTCCCATATGTATTCACCTACTGTTAACTTTCCTTGCTATTATGTGTTATTTAAACACACAGAATAGTGTTTTATTTTTGTTTTAGTGAGAAAAACTCCTTTATGTCTACTTAATAGTGGGTAGAAAAACCTCTGTGTCCTTCACCATTGTGATTTTCATGTTGAACTGATTACTTTCATACTGATTAATTATTTACTTTGAGGACAATGACATACTCCTCTGTGAAATAATAGTTTGGGGATTGTTGCAAGGACAGATGTATAGAATTGCTGAAAGTATGTTTTGTATGCGATGTCCACAGTGCTGTGAAAAATTTGAATGTCAAGCATACGCTTTTGTGACTGCATGGCAGATTTCTGTTTTCACAGTTATGGGACCCTATGTGAGAAGAATCTTGTGTGATGAATTGGGAGCTCCTGCAAATTCTGCCATCAACTGTATTCCTCTGGAGGATTTTGGTGGACAGCCTCCTGATCCAAATTTAACATATGCAACTGCCTTGCTGGAGGCTATGAAAGGTGGCGAGTATGGATTTGGAGCTGCTTTTGATGCTGATGGAGTAAGTATTTAGATCTGTCTTGAGGTTCCACCATAGTTGGTGTTTTGCCTGGGGTCATATATGGGACGTGTAAGTATAATTTATTTGCTTTCAGTAACCCATTGAAGCTGAAAGTGGTATTACTTTCAGGTACAGATGGTAACATTTGCAACCCATAAATCAGACACATATGTTGTAAGTTTTCTCTTCAGATGACTGCAAATCAAGCAGAATTTGAAGGCAGGATGAGAATTATTTAAATGTCAGGCTGGTTTTGTCTTGTGCTGGTGTAGCGGTTTTTTCCCTGGTCAGGACCAGACAGCATGTAGATAATACAGACTTGTCACAGTAAACAGTAACAACGTCAAGTGCTTTTTGGCTAGCATCATGAATTAAGCATCATGAATTTTTAGCTAAATAAAGCACTGAATCATAACCTCTGTTTATTTTAATTTTTAATGTCATATTATCAGGATAATAAAAAGCAATGTATTACAAAAGAACTTTGTGCCCTGATAAAGTGGGAGAAAGATTAAAAGGTTCTGAAGAACAAAAGCTGTTTTCTATTCTCAGTAAACACCAAACACTCTCCTGCTCCTGTAACAGTGCGTGCCATTGGCAAAAAGAATCTCCTACACAAGCATTCTCTTGGCAGAAACAGAGCTGCAGAAGTGACATGTAGGAGGCAGAAGCTAGAAGCTGATCTGGAGCTTTGATTTGCAAGGCAGGAGGGAGTGATTAGTGAGATTATAAATGATGATGATCCTGGCATCATCATTTACTGCCAGGATGATGCCAGTAAATTTTTCTGCCCAAAGAGGGATGTGAGTTACCCAAAGCCTGCCATTTTTCTCTCTACCTCCAGTGGATCTGGGAAAAGAAATTAGGTGTCCTCAGTACATGGCATTTAGGATGCTATTTTAAATTTGTTTTCTTCCCCAGGACCGCTACATGATCCTTGGCCAGAATGGTTTCTTTGTTAATGCATCAGATTCACTGGCTATAATTGCTGCCAATCTGTCTTGCATTCCATACTTTTGTCAGATGGGTGTCCGAGGATTTGGCAGAAGCATGCCTACCAGCACAGCTCTGGACAAGTAAGATGAAATATTTATTTGTATCACCTTGGTCATTACATTAGTTATCTCTACTTTTTGTTACATAGCAATTCCAAAATTGTGAAGTCTTTTGATTAGAGCTTCTAATTTTCCCAATCTTTATGAGCTTTATTTTTTAAACTGGTTTTGACAAGATTTTGGTTTTACCTAGACTACTTTTTTCCATTTTTACTTGCATTAAAAGAATTTAATTCAGTTTGGAGAAGAAATAAATTGATAAATCTCATGTACGGATATTTGAGTGTATTTTTCCATAAAAATTTATTCTTTTTATTAGTAAATAATGGTTTACAGCCTAATCTGACAGCCCTTTTAATGAAAGTCATGGAAGTTAAAAAAGACAAGGTAATAATTCAGTACTAAACAAGTATTCAAAAAATCAAACCCCTCTTCAAACTGATGAAATATGAACATCTTGTGGTAGCAGCTGAATTTTGAGCAAGTTCCATCCAGGCCTGATTTTTTTTGTAAATATCAAGACAAGATGGCTGCATATTATTGCATTCATATATTCTGTTTGGAAAAGCTTTGGCTAAATCAATTGTGTCTCAGTTCATCTGGCTGCGTAGCTTTACTGTGATGGAGTGATCTGCTGCTCTTCTTAAATGTGTCTAATCAGGAAACAGTAATTTTAAAGTGAAATGTAGGTTGTATGGAAAGTTTGATTGCTGTATCTACCGTTTGCCTGTTTAGGAAGTTTTGAAATGTTACTAAATTCAGAGCTTGCTGCTCCCTCTCTTGATTGACAGGGTCTTTGGGAATATATTCCTTACTTGTGGGTAGATAGTCTAGTTTAAGGAGTACTGTTAGGTTAGTGTTGGATGTGTTTCATTTATTCTGTTCAGCAGTCCAAAAATCTCATTATTGTTGTAATGAAAGTAGAGTTCATTTTGTATGTAAACACCAAATCTGCATTTCTGTAAGAACTGAAGAAACAGTGACATTTAAATAGGTTTTTCTGTCTGCTTTTCATAAAGTTTGGTAAGTATGTCAGAAAGCATGAACTCAAGTTCCTGTCAATACACTGTGACTGTTTGAATTACATTTTCTGTGATGTTTACTTGACCTTCTGGTGTAGAGATTGTCTCATGATGATTACTGCCTTATTTAGTTTTGTGGAGCTAAGCCTGGTTATTAAATAAAACTGAGCAACTGATAATGATGGAAGGATTTGAGTATTTTCCCTTCCATTCTTAAAAATATTTTTTGTTATTAAGTTTTCAGTCTGTATCCAGGACACTTGGTTTATTTTTTTTTTTTACTCTGTTTTGTGGTTCTCCTTGTTTTCTTGAAGACTTATGAAGTTTGGTGTTTTCACATAGATCATGTGGTTCCAAACTCCCTGCCATGGGCAGGGATACCTTCCACTAGTTATGCAACTCAGATACTGTGGCTGGAGCACTGTGGCTGGTGAGAACTCTTGGCAAAACTGCCAGTGAGTTCCCCAGCCTTCTTCATGTCGTCAGTAACCAGATGTCCTTTTTCTTTCTGGAGAGAGTCCACGTTTTTCCTAGTCTTCCTTTTATCACCAGTGTACCTATAGAAACTGTTCTTGTTGTTTTTGACGTAACTGGCCAGATTTAAAACTATCAGGGCTTTAGCTTTCCTAGCCTTTTCGCCAGCTACTTGGACAATTCATTTGTGTTCTTCACAGGCTACCTGTCCCTGCTTCTACCCTCTCTAGGCTTTCTTCTTGTGTTTAAGTTTGTCCAGGAACAGCTTGCTCATTCACACAGGCTTCCTGGTGTTTTTGCATTACTTCCTCTTCATTGGGATGCATCTCTGTCAATCCTGTAGGAGATGGCCCTTGAATGTTACCCAGCTTTCTTGTGCCCTTTTTTCCTCCTAGGCTTTGTCTCTTGGCACTCTCTTGATCCTTGAAGAGACCAAAGCCTGCTCTCTTGAAGTCCAGGGTAGTGAGCTCGCTGTGTGCTCTCCTCACAGCCCTGAGGATCTTGCATTCCACCATTTCATGGTCACTGCACTTCACATTCCACGCCAGCCCCTTGTTGTGGTGAGATCAAGGTTCAGCTTAGGGTGTCTCCTTGTTAGCTCCTCTGTCACTTGGAGAAAAAAAATTTATCCACGTGCTCCAGGAACTTCTTGGGTTGCAAGTGCCCTGCTGTGTTGTTTCTTCAACAGATACCAGGGTGATTGAAAGCCCCCATGAGCACCAGGGCTTGTGAATGTAAGGCTGCTCCTATCTGTTTGTAGAGGGCTTTATCCATTTGGTCCTCCTGGTCAGGTGGCCTGTGGCAGACCCTCACTGTAATGTCTCCTGTCACTGCTCTCGCTTTAATCCTGGCCCATAAGCTCCCCATAGGTCTTTATCTGTCCCTGTGTGGGTGTCTGTGGGCTGACTGCATGGATTAGAACACTGTAAGAAGTGTATAGGCACCTTCCATGGAGGTTCACTGAGCTTTGGCCTGCTTCTGAACCTTGGTAATAAGAGTGGGGGAGCTGGATCAATGCCTGTCCACTTGGCTACTATCTTCTGAGGTCACGGAGGCCGTTCCTGAAGTCTGTGCTAGACAGCAAATGAAAACCACCTCTTTTTATGGTGTGTCCATATTGTGTGGCCACAGTTTAACCTAAATAATTGAACTGGAGCTTTTCCTTAGCTCTATTAAAGAAACACAAATATGCACAATAACTTAAGGATTTAGAAAATCTGTTCTTTTTTCACTTGTGCGCAGGATGTATTGCTTAAGACTTTTTCAAAGGGCATTATTAAACTTAAAAAGAAGGAAGCAATAATCCAAAGGACTCTAAATGTTGCTTAGGAATATGGCATTAACAAATGGAGTGGTGAATTACAAGAGAATTCACTCAAAATATTTAACCAGTGTTGCATGTGTTTGCTTGAAGTGACTGCTGGAATATACTAGTATGTTCTGTAGGGAGAGGATAACACTTGACAGGAAACATCTGTTTTAATATGCTCCAATGTCAACAGGATTGTGACAGTATGTCTCCAGACTTCAATTCTCTGGCAATATGTACCCCTAGGCTGGTGTTCTTTTTGTTTTGGGGAATGTGAACCTGTGTTCCCTGTTCAAAAAACTATTCTTGTTTCATATCCTTGTATTCTGATTTATCTGATGCCTGCGTAACAGGAAAGGAAATTAAATACTGAGATGTTAGCTAACAGTGTACAAAATGAGAATCACAAGGGTGAATAAAAATTGTTTCTGTAGGAAATAGGAAGTTGGGTGTGTGTATAAAATAGCAGTCAAGATGGTACTGGAGAAAAAGGTTTCTGAGAGAATGCTACTGTCACTAGCATCATCTGATAGGTTGTTTCTACAGCAAAGTTCTTTCAACAGCATGTAGGTGCTTTCATTACACTTAGCCTGGTCAAAGCCAAGCAGTTTACTGTGCTGTACTGTGCCAGTTTACTTCTGGGAGCCTATCTCTTACTGCAACTTTGACACATCAGTGTTCTGTCTGCTGATTGTCTGTTTATTGTCTGTTCCTCCAGAGACAGCTTTTAAGGAGGGCTGCGGTGACAGTAAATGTTCTGGCTTGTTTAAAGAAACGTCCTGTTGTCATGAAGGGCAGAGATGCTATGAGCTCTAACCGATCTGCCTTAAGGAGGCTGCCCCTGGCAGCAAGAAACATTGTGCTTTAGGGTGTGGTCCATTTTGTCTGAAGCACACGGAGAAGCTTTGCTTATGTCATAGAAACATTTAGGTTGGAAAAGACCAATAAGATCATGAAGTCCAACCCTTCCTTGCTTCCTTCCTTGCTTCCTGCCTTCCTGTCTTCCTTCCTGCCTTGTCCCCTGCCTTGTTCTTACGCCTTTGAGTTCTTCTCCTCTTTTGCTAAACACTTCCTTTTATTTTCATCTATCTTTGTTCTCTTTCTTACCTTCCACATTCCCATGTTCTTCCCCTGTTCCTTTTATCCCACTTCCTTCCCATTCAATGTCTCCTCTTTTCTTCAAATACATACCTCAGGCCACAACACACCACATCTCACTTGTGCATTTGTCATTATTTACTTGAATTCTTAAGCTACAAATCCTGCATGGATTTTTTTTTCTCTCTTTTCTTGTGCATTTCTTCTGTATTGTTGGTCATCTGGAAAATTTTGTGCTAGAAGCAGAATAGCCACTGTGTGTTTCTTTTCCTCCACGTGGACACCCTCTACTCTTGAGTTTAAGGGATTTTTTCAACATAAAGGCTTTCCCAAGTCATAAATACATCTTTCTACGTGGTTCATACTGCATTCACTTTGTGACTGTGCTTTGTTAAAGTTATGCCTGCCATGACCTTATTCTTTTTATCTTTCTTCAGCAAGATAATTCAGTCTCACTCCCTCTTATCTGAAATAGGCTCACTGTGAATTTTTTAAGACACTTCTGTCAAACTGAATCCATGTCACATATTAGCAGTTTTTAAATTAGAATTACAGCAGAAGGACAGTTTGTGTTCTGGAATGCTGCAGAAGGACAACTGCATAAAACCTTCATGAATGTAATTTGACATGTTTGAAATGTAATATAAAGTTGGGGAGCACAGTGATTGGAAAGGTGTTTAGGATTTGTAACTTTTAAAGTAATATTGCAATAATAAAAGTGTCCATATGAATCCTCTGTATACCTGTATATATAGTGAAAAAATGGGGTTTTTTTCCTGAATCAGCTTTCAAATATCAAATGTTTTCAAATAGCTAAATGTTTTATTTACACGGATATGACATGTTTGAGAAGACTTGTGGAGGAAAAAACAACTGTCATTACAAGGCACTAATGTTCTGTGTCTCTTAGATTTATTTCTACAATGTGCTTGTAATCTAGCTGCTATCCTTTCATCCCTGAATGTTTTTTAAGCAGTGAAGGTGATTTATCATTGCAAACATTTTCAAAGATAGCCTTAGGGAGTTGTCTTGGTCTTTATGTTCTCTTTGATGCTGGATTTGTTATGCTTTGTTTTAGTGGGCATATTTGACTGCTGCAAACCCACTATATGCTTGACTATCCAGTGTTTCATTATCCTAGCCTGCACTGGTCAAAACATGCTATAGTCATGACAGGCTACATTTTAAATGTATATGGAGTAAATGTTTATTATCAACACTTCACAGGACAACAGCAGTTGGATTCTCAAATGCTTTTTCAGTGAAAGAATGAGCATACATCAATCTGTTTTATACTGTTGACATTTACAGGGCAGAATTAATCTTGTGTTCTTTAGTGGCTGCTCATGAAGAAAAGAACAGAAAACATGTTGATGTCCTGTCAATAGAATATTGATATTTCAGTCATACCTGAGTATCTGTGTTCTCCTTTACTAAGTAATGGCAAGAGAAGCTAAGCAATCCCATGGCTTTTACTTGGCACACAACTTAGCTTTAGGGTCTGAGAGGGATTCCATGGCCAGTTCTGGGCCTGAAGTCAGCTGTTCCCTGTCAAGAATGGCAGGCTGCAGAGCAGCCGGACACAGCACACAGCTCTTACTCTTACACAAAGGTAGCTGGATTCTGGCCTGTGCGTGGAGTGGACTGCTATAGCCGCTTAGCTTAAAATGAGCAGGTTCATTGGTTGTGCAGTATGAAGCTTGCAGGACTGAGTACATAAAGGTGATTTGAAAGGTTTCTTCATGTAAGAGGAAAAGATGAGTTGAAAACTATGCAGTGCTCTGTTTCCAGCTTAATCTTTGGCTGAGAATGAGGTCAGTTTGTCAACCAGAGTTAGAGAGATGAAGATATGGTGCTTGGTGAGAAATAAATATGTTTTGTAACCTTGATTGACTCCTGTTTAGAAGTATGTGTATTTGTAGTTCTCACAAACAAACACACTTTTGTCTAGGCTTAATGTGCTGTATCTGAAAAACTACCTGAGAAAAAGAAACGTTTTGCAAAATTCCTGGAGTACGCCTTACAGTGCGAAATAAATTGATGGTGGGTAACAGAGGTCACAGATTTCTTAATGCCGTATGTCTTATATCTCAAAAAGTATACAGCTACAAATAAACAGCAGGAATTCCTACAAATGTCCTGGTAAAATGTCCAAAAGTATTTTAATTAAAACAATCTGAGGATTTTTGCATCAAGTCAGTTACAGAAGACTTTGTGACTATTAAAAGTTAAAGGCCCCTTTTCTTTCAATGTTTTATGCAGTCTTATTATATGCTTCAGCTTAGAAAGACTCCCTGGTATATCAGCATGTCTGAACATGTTTTGCCCAGGCTGGAAAGCACAGCTGGTGTCAACACAAGAGCAACCTCTCCCATCAAAGGATTTTTTTGTCAATGGTTGACCTTCATGGAGAATGCTTCCCTGCTGATTTAAAGGAAAACTTCTCTGGCACAGAATTTCAAAACACCGTGTTTAAAATTCTCCTTCTAGAGTATATTAAAATATAATCTTCTTAGGTTGTTTAGAAATGAAGAGGACAGTAAGTTTAGGAATTTACTGTAATTTAGGAATTACAGGACAGTAATTTCTAAATTCCTTAATTTAGAAATTAAGAGGACAGTTCTTTACATTCTGTGCATTTTGAAGAAGATCACTGTAAGACTGGCAGAGCCAGGGTACTTAAAATTATTTGAAGAAATTTGAGAGTCCTGTTAGACTAGATCTTACTTTAAGTAATAATCACTTGAATTGTTACATTAATTTCGAAGAAGTAACATTGTCTCCTGTTTCCTTTTGTGGGGGAAATGAAAGAGGCCAAAAATCTTTCCAATATCAGCAGTTCTTTGATTCTGTAGTAACAGTCTATACCTGTGGCAAACTATACTTTTGTCTTCTTTCTGTATTTTTTTTTATGGATACTATCATATCCTTGTGAAACTGTTTTCTTCCTTTCCCTTCCCAGACAAGTCCTACAACCAAAAAGGGCACTTAGTAATTTTCAGTCTCTAAAATCTGCAGAATAGTTTGCAAGAGAGAAAAAGGAAAACTAGTGTAAGCCAGGCAATCCAAATCTAAATGGCATCATGAGGTAGCTACTAGAATAAATCATGTGTAACCAGCCTGATTGCCTTGCTGATGGAATCTGTTGATGGTGTTAAGATAGTGGATGTCACTTAATGCCATTTTAGGAAGGCTTTTGAAACTGTCCTGTGTTATTCTTGTATCCAACACAGGACTTTATATTTGAATAGGTGGAGAGCTAGGTAGGTAGAAGTCTGGTTTGATGCTCAGACTCATGGGCAATTGGTTAATGAACTGGTAAAAAGTGGGTTACTGCAGGGGTCTGTGCTGTGACCTGTCCTTTTTGGACAGGTCAACAAACATCTTTGTCAGTGGTCTGAAGGGGGAGATGGAGGACGCTCAAACCCAGTTTGTAGATGACACCAAATTGTGTGTATGGTGCCTGTTGATGTGCGGGAGAGCCGAGCCAGAAGTCATAGAATCATCAAGGTTTGAAGAGACCTACAAGATCATCCAGTCCAGCCACTCACCAGGCACTGCCTAACACTGTCGCCCCTAAACCACTAAACCCACCACCAGGTCGAGATGCCTCTCGGACATGTCCCGGCATAGTGACTCCATCACTTACATGGGCAGCCTATTTCATTGCCTGACCACTATAACAGTGAAAATGGCTTAAGGCCATTTCATTTCTCCTCTCATTCTAGGCACAGTAGAAGAGAGCAACCCCCATCAAATAACAACCTCCATGCAGAGAAATTGTAGAGAGTGATTAGGTCTCCCATGAGCCTCCTCTTTTATAGACTAAACAAATGCAGATGCCTCGCACATTCCTTATATGACATGTTTACTAGATTCTTCATGAACCTTACTGCCCTTTTCTGGACATGTTCCAGAACCTCAAAGTACTTTTTGAAGTGAGTGGCCCAAAAATTGAAATAGTACTCAGGTGCAGCCTCACCAGTGAGGAATACAAGAGGACAATTTCTGCCCTGGCCCTGCTGGCCACATTGTTCTTGATACAGTCAGAGGAACCTGGACAACTGGCAGGAGTGGATGGCGAAGACCTAATGAAATTCAGCAATGACAAACCATGCCCTTAGAAAAACAGAGCCCTACAGTGAAGCAGACTGCAGCAGAGGAACTGAGGAGCAGCTCTGCAGAGACAGGCCAGCATCCTGGGGGACAGTTGTCTGGGAAGTTGTGTGCTCTGGAATCAGAAGAGGCCAGTGACACCCTGGGCTGTATGAATAAGAAAGTGGTGCAGAGAGTGGGGGAGGTTATTATTCTCTGCTTATCATGTGTGAAACTACGCCCAGATTTTGTTTTTTGGTTGGTTTGGGGTCCCCACTGTAGGAAAAACATCACTAAAGTGGAGTGAGTTCAGCATAGGATCACCAACACAGATGGAGGCTGGAGCACAGGCCCTAAGAGGAGAGGCTGGGGAGCTGTGTTTGTTCAGCCTGGAGAAGGATGGCTTTTCTGTTGGGACCTAACAACAGCTGCCCATAGCTACAGAGTGGCTGTTGAGAAGCTGGAGCCAGGCACTTCCCAGCTCTGCATGGTGGAAGGACGAGAGGCTAAGAAGTTTGAAAAAAAACCAAGTTTTGTGTCCAGGATGTTGGATTAGAGACCTTCCATGGTCACTTCCAGTCTAAATTATAGAACTGTGTCCTTATGAAGAGACCTTTGTTGGAAAGCCATTACACCACCAAGATTGTTGAGCCTGCCTGCACCTTTGCACTCTTGTAGTTACTATGTAGCAGGAATGTGTTTTACAGAAAAAATTTATGTTGCCTTATATTATGTTTTTTTATTTTCTTCAAAACCAAGGAATTGCCCATCTGGAGAAACTCCATTGTTTCTATCCTGATCATTTTCTGAGCTATCCTGCTGTCTCTGCATGAGAGGATGGAAGTAGTATTACAGTATTCAGGAGGTGAAGAAGCAGCTAGGGAGGCAATCAGTAACTTCTGATATGTACCTAAAGTCATTCTTTCTGTATTATTCGGATAATTCAGAGTACTGGTAACCCAATTTGAATTGCAGTCAATACAGAGTTTTGTAACATGTGTACGGGATATATTCACATCTGGCTTGCATCTTTGTCAATGAGCATAGGCACAGTGAACCAGCTCACCTTACTGTAGTAAGCCAGGAAAGGCTAATGAATATGAGACTTGTATTCCTGAGTTAATGGAGGGTATTTTCCCTGTGCTTAGTTCAGGATTGTTGCGTTTCCTGAAAGACACCATGGGTCTTGCCAGTCTAGTTATGACATTATTGAGGTTCACCTCACTAAGTATCTGCCGAAGAACATAAGGAAAATACCTCTTTTTTACACCTTACAATTCATCATGCCATTTTTCTTCTCTGGTATAATAAAATCTTCCTGACAGTTTCTGTAGAATTAGAAAACTTTCAAAGCATTTTCTCCTTGCCTTCATAGACCTTTATATTGCTGAAAAACCCATGGGTTCTATATGCAGCAGTGACTGTGCAGGACTTGAGACTAGAACAGAAAAAGTACCTTTTTAAGGGTGGAGAGGTCAGAAGGCTTTAAGTATTGTTTTTCCCTTGTTCATGCTTTGGGATTTTTTTGTTTTTCTGTAGTTTGCATTCATTACAGACCTGGCTGATACTTCATTCTTACACTAAACGTGAAGCTTTTCCTTAATGAGACGAGGTCCACTACTAAAATTCATTTGTGTCATTTTATGCTTGGGCGTGTCTTATATTTTTAAGCAAGTTTCATTTTCCAGCGAACAGCTTGCTTTAATCAGCCTTTTTGTTTGTTTCTTCTATTTCCATGCATTAAGAAGGCTGGTCTCCTGTCTTACTCAAGAAACCATCAACAAGTCAGGCTGCTAACATAGCATACTACAGCATAGCAATGACAGCTGTTTTCCTGTATATATATTCAAAAAACCCCACCTTTGCTTGCAGAGCTTAGCTCATCACAGGCCATGCTGTTGGGAATGGGGCAGAGACAGGCTCTCTAGTACTAAGTCGGTTGTTGCCATAAAAGAAGTGAACAATGTCTTTTCTAGAGCAAGGCATAATCTTCCTGCTGCTTAGCCATGGCAGAATTTGGAGGCTAAAATAAACTCAGAATTTTTAAAGGAATTACGTTTGTTGTGGAAAAGTTCACAGAATGCTAGAAGTCACCATATCTGATCAGTGTGCATTCTCTTCATCCTACTGATGAAGAGTTAATTTACTCTGTAGGCATATAAATGGTGGAATAATAATGAAAAGTTGTTCTTGTATCTCAGCCAGGAAGGGCATGAATAACTCTAGGGATTACTGCAATACATCTGGAGAGCATGGCTGCATGCTTTCCAGCTGGTTGGACTTCTCTTCATTACTACTGTGAACTCTGCAATCAGACCTCATTCTCTGTGGATATGCAGTACATATGTGTGCAATTTGTCACTGAAACAGGATTTTCAGGGAAGTGGTTGCAGCACCAAGTCTGTCAGAGTTCAAGGAGCATCTGCACAATGATCTCAGTCATATGGTTAATTGTAAGGTCACCGTGTGAGGAGCAGAGAGTTGGACTTGGTGATCCTTATGGGTCCTTTCCAGGTTGAGATATTTTATGATTCTAATTTCACCTCACAAGGACTCTGAGCACTGTGCCAGCTGGTTTTATTATGTGAAAGACAAAATTCTATTGGGGTATGTTGCTGCCAAAACACATCTCTCTCATTATACTCACAGAAGTGTGTGTGTTTGCTAGTTGTCTGTGGCAAAGCAGCTTTTGTCTCTTGCTTTATCCTTACTTCCAGCCCAGCCATAGCTGAATACTGTGTATGCCAACAGCTGTTTCTAATCATTCTATTAGAGCTTGTGTGAAAAGGACAATGAGGTTTTCATAAGGCATGGAGTCACAGGCACGCTGTCCTGAAGGTTATTCTTCCATTGGGAGTTGACTCTTGAAACATTTGCAAAAGAGGGTGACAGGTTATGCATTTTTGATCTGAATCTCGAACTGATGACTAAAGCAACATGAGACAGCATTTGGTGTGGAACATCATGATGAGTACACCTGTTAACATCCCACACACTGAGGAAAACAACTCCCTAATAATAAAGAGTTACACAGGCTGCATCTTCTGCAAAGCTTTCCAGTACATTTGTAACCAAGAGAAACAGTTGGAAACAACATTAGTTGCTCCAATACATTTTGTTGGCATTTATCAGACTTGCAAGTTTGGGTTTGTGGAAAAGTACATTTCAAAGGCAATTACAGCACTTTCACAAACTTGTATAATAATACATGCAAGGGTGTGTAACTTATGTTAAAGAGAAGATGTGTTGCCCATATATATTGTTTGTGACTGTAATGTATCAATAGTTTTTTATCCTAACTGGTTTGACTGGGAGCCCAGTGAGAATTTTCGTGTTTTCATCACTTCTACCAATTACATAATTCATCTGAGTTTATGAGAAGAAGTATGGGCTTTGTTGTTGATGAAAATTACTATAGTAATTTGCCGTCCAAGTAGCATTTATTGCCACTAAAGCAACATCATGAGGTTGCCAGAATATTACAGAGTGAACTAAGCCATAGTCTGTAAATTTCCTTAAAAGATTGCTCTTTTTTGTTTATTTCATTTGGTACTGTCAATCTGAGGTGTGGTATGTGTAGTTATAGATGGTTTGACTGGCTGGCAGAATGTTTCTGTGATTCCAGAGAGGAATAATATAGATACAGCAAATGTCTCCATACACTTACTGCTGAGTTGTATTAGGAAATTAGCTCAGTCATAGCTTTATTTGTAAATTGTAGAATTAAGTTCCTTAGGAAATGCTCCTGACTGGCTGATCACTCACTGCTGGAGTAGTCTGCTGGGTTGTTTTATCTCTGCAATCATCCAGTGTCATATTTTTCTCAGTATCTTTCTTCCCAAGTGCAGATTGATTTCTTAGAGAAGATGGAGCATGATGGGACTGTAAAGATAGCTCCTTCGTGGGCCAGTCAGCACTGGTTTTCAGCCCTTGCACAGTAGTCCACACCAGCTATGAGGTCTTGAAGTTTCCAGAATCAAGAGGTAATTCTACACCCCTCCTAATCAACAGAATACTGAGTAGATTGTTCTTCAGAAAGACAAGAAATTGTTGTCTAAAATCATATTAATGTGGTCTCAGGAGCACTGCCGTGAGCTTATAGATTTCTAAGAGTACTTTCTCTTGTTCAAATGAATCAACTACCTATCAGGTACAACTAAGCTCTGTTTTCTTCTTTTGTCAAATCTTTTTACAAATAAGGTTTGTTTTTCTCCTCCATCATTTAGAAATGCTTAAGATGATTGATTCATTCTTGCTTTTGCCAGTTAGAGGATTTTACCGGCATCATTACCAATCTGTATGCTTCTTGTTCAGTTTCAATATGACTTTGCTCCTTTGCAGAAATTTTCTTTGTGGCCAGTGTCACTCCACCAGTATAATTAGAGAGCTAATTAAGGTTCTTGTAACTCACTGAAATGATGTATTAGTAGACTGGTCTGCTGAATTTACTGTGATGATACTGATCTGCAGGTTGAACTTACCCATCAGACAATTTCTATCCTTACAGCCACCATTGAAAGTAGGATGTAGTAAGACCCATATGTCATATTTTATAGAGAACTTTGTTATTTTTCTTAGATCAGTCAATTCTTTGTTTCACTGGAAAGAGTTGTGGAAAGCCTGGCAGTAACTTTTCTAGAAATTCTTCAAATTAATCATTCAGAACATTAAATTTTTTTACTAATGAATGGATGGGAGTCTTGGCAATGCTTTAACATGTCTAAGAGTATTTCCATACCTGAGGCAATATGGGCAAGGAATCTACTGTGTTTCTCCTGTCCATGTTGCTCATGCCCCACAGCTGTTTTACATGTCCTTATTTAGTTACTTATCTTTAAATCTTTTAAATGTTACCCCGTGGCTTGGGAGAGTGCTGGAAGGTCACCCCAAATTAGTGGAATCTATATGGGTAGAGTCTCAGTGAAGGAAATTAATTTCTTAGCATTCAGTAGCTGTTTATTCTAGAAGGTTCTTTTTCTTCACATGGATCTGACAAATTGGCTTTCCTCCTGTAGGCTTTGAAGTTCATCTCAGCTACAGTTAACCTAGTAGTGGTGACTGATACTCGGTCAAGCCAGTTGGTTTGATGCACTTTAGGTGCAATGTTGGAGTTTTTCCTCTAGAAATTGGAGTTTTCCTATTGATATTTCTATTTAAAGGCAAAGGAGGAGTCTGCAGAGGCTAGGCAGGAGGAACCCATGCCATGTAGCCTCAGTGCAGATAAACCTCTCAGCTAGGTGCAGTTATACTACAGAACCTTTTGGCTTCTTTACACAGTGTGCTGACAGCATCCTGTTTTTCTGTATAAATTAAAAACAATCATGAGAAATCAGAAGCAAGAGGATGAATACTTGAATTTTGTACTTTGAAATTTCTCCTTCCCTCCTTTTTAAACAATAAACCTTCGAACTTATTTTTATTTATATACGGACCTATTCACCTTGGCATAATTTTTTTCTGCTCTTCACAGGGAGTGATGTTTCTGTCTGTAAGGTACTGAATTTTTAAGCAGATTTCTTGGAAACAGCTTACAGTCCACATAACTCATCTTGCTTTGTAATGAGTGTTTAATACTCAGTAAAGCAAAATAGTTGACATTTTGCTCTTGGTACCAGTTAAGCAACTTAATTAAGCACATTTTACTTCTAGACTCATATGGACCTCTAGAGATTTGAAGGGAAATAAGAAAGCCTTTTTGGAAGTTTATTAAAAAACTAAATGGATGGAGAATATAGAAAACAAAGAAGATCTGCACGAAAGTACTGTTTTTTCTATCACTTCTGTGTTTTTTATTTTCACCCATTTATTGTGTACTCATTCCTTTTTGGCACTGAACCCTTGTATAAAACACTTCTTGTTCTATAAAGGAGAAATTGAAGCTGTGCTGTGCCTGAGTCTGCATGCTCCAGCACAAACCTCCTAGGTTGCATCTCTTCATAAATCTCAGTGTGGGTGGCATGCTGAAGCTGGGCCAGAATGACATGAGATATGGAAGGGGAAGAGTGCTGAAGAACACAACTCAGAAGATGGGGTTGCATGTCCACAGACAGTTCTGTGGACTGTGAAATTAGTGTGAAATCACGTAAGCTTATGAACATTCTGAACACTGCTGCAGTTAAGGAAGATACGGATTCAGCAAAGCCTGAATTATATCTTCTTCACACAGTGCAGTGCTTTTTGTGGAAGCCTGGATAAGGCCATATGTCTACATGGTATCTATGCAGGGTAGTGCAGAGGTGTTCTGTAGAGTCCCACTGCCTGTTTGTTTGTGCCAGCAAAGCGCCAAACCTGGCCTGAGAAGGAGACTAGCCAACAGGGGCACAGTGCCACGCTGATGGGCCCAGACTGCTTCCTGCTTAACAGATAGCTCCTTCACCCAGAGCTTACAGGTACCTGCACCATGCTCCATTGCTCAGTGCAGCACTTATTATTCACCTTCAGAGGTGCCTAAGGCGGGTGAGTATCCAGCAGGACTAGTCCTCCCACAAAAGTTTGGTATGAACTTTGTAGGCCTGTCCCCAAGAAATGCAGCACACTTTTTTTCTAGTCTCGTTTCTTGTTTGTTCTCATCTTGCCATGTCTGTGTTTTCCCACACACACGGCAGAAAAGAACACTATTATAAATACCGTACTTAAAATAAACGCTTGCTCCTAGCAAACTCAGTCCAGATACAGGCATACAGGTTGACAGTCTGGGTTAGTTCTAAACACAGTGGATTTGTTCTGAGTTTTTTCATTCAGATGAAGAAATAGAAGAGATAAGTGTTGGTAGTGTGATAAGTTCAAATGAGTAAACTTATTAATAATTTGGAAAAATAATTTTACAACTTATTCCTAGTAAGAGGTAACTGAGAGTCATTTCTAGCCGTTAAAAGGAAATTCACTTAAGATCTGATTTCATTGTTTGTAATGAGAGCGCAAGTATTTAGTCTGAAATTAAGGGTTTTGCATTATGATTAACTTTTCTTTAAAATAAAGGCAGGAATATTGCGTTTTCGCTTGACCTAACAATGTACTTAATACAAATGAACGAGACAGTGTTCCTTAGTAACTCTACTCATAGGAAACACCACCTGACTCAGTATTTATTCAATTGAATTTTATCATTATTGTACCAAAGGCTATTGTCTGGGAGTTGCATCCATTTCTAATTCCTTTTGGAAGATCTGCTCCATGCTAAAATCTGTGGTGTGATTTTTTTTTTACAAGCTGACAGAATAGATTTAGGTTGTGAATTTATTTTCTGGAGACTGCAATGAATTGTGTGTTTTGTAGTCTGACCTGTCATGCTGTCATGCTGACAGCAGTATCCATACCACAGCAGTCTTACTGAGCGGAAGCAGATGCCACAGACTTACTGGCCAATTTCATGTCTGAAGTAAGATGCTTCTCATAAAATCCATGGTAGGATTTTTTTAAGGCTGAATTTCCTCAAAAGGAGGGATAGCTCTTAGTTTCTGTACGTACAAACTTGAATTAAATTGAATTAAACATTTAGCTCTTTAGAGAACTGTTTTCTCCTATGGAATCTCATTGCTAGAACTCTGTATTATTGTCTAGATTTCAGAGAGGAATTTATAAGCCAAAGTTGTACTTAAGGCCTTAAAACCTAGGCCTGCGTATGAGGACTCCACCAGTGTAACTTCCTAAAAGTGATTTAACTATCCAGAAAGCTGATTCTTTAATGGCTCACAGTGCTCCCACATTTGGAATGGTAACAATCTCGCTGTAACATGTGTGTAACTTGCATGCACTTGGTAGTTTTAACCCTGGCAGTAATTTCATACCTTGATCACTACAACAATAACCTATTTGCAGTACCTGCAAGTGTGGGGTTATAAATCCCAGCTTTGCATGCCATCTGCTTCATGTATTTTTTAAAGGCGCATTTACCATCCCTCTTCACCAGTGAGTTCTGCATCAGTAGCAGTTCACTCCATCACAGATCAGTGAGACTAGGCTAGAGTACAGTGTCCATAAAAAGTATCCTTGCACCTCCTGCCCGTAGTGGACAGGATTATCACGTTGATTTTGAAGGCAAAGGCAGACTCAGCAAGGAGCTGTGCTGGCTATTTTTACTTTGACCACTTAACTCCCTGAGGAGTAAGGAAGAGGCAGTGGCTTTCTGCAGTCCTTTCTCAGAGATTTGAAGTAGAGCTGTGCTGCAGCTGTTGGCCTGCTTACAAATGCATCAATTCTGCAGTGCTCCCCTGAAGAACTGTATCTGGCTATGCAGTTGGGCATATGAATTTACTTTTACCCTTTGGGATAGAATCAGAAAGTTACCTGTGGGGATTGGGACACAAATTAGTTTTCCCTTGTTTTGTAAAGTGTCTCAAGTACTTTTAAGACTGCTGTCTTTTTTATATGTTGCACAAGGTGCTTGTAACATTTGGCTGAGATGCTGCACAGCCTGCATAGGAAAACTTGGTGGTGTGAAGTATGGAGCCGTCTGTTCATGCCATGACCTACAGATGGCAACAAGGAATATGATTGACTGTAAGGCCTCACTTGGGTATTGGGGAGCCTGAGTTCTGTGATAAGTGCTTTAATCATCCTTGTGATAGTGCAACTCTGCTTATAAGGAAGACAGATGAAGTCCAGTGAACTTCAAGAGGCCAAAGGGAGATACTAAGTTTCAAATTTGTTTGGTTTAGAGGTTAAAGCCGAGTATCTGACTTTCCACACAATATTCCGTGGGTGTGGTGGTGATTGTGTTGAACGTGAGATCCATGTAGCTCAGTTTCTTGTATGCACCTCTGGGATTACAAGACACAAGCCAGGAAGATTGTATTCATGGATTTATTAGCTAAACTGAGCAAAGGAGAAGCATTACTGGACCTGGACTAGTGCTACTGAAGAGCTCATTAGAGTGGTTAAGATTGGAGACTGAGTGCAATGTAGCAACCATGCCTCATTGAGTTAATGATCCCAAGGAACACGGGCCTGGCAAGAAACATGCTGGTTTTCAGCTTCCTTTTTCTGCCTCTGTCAAGGTCAGGATTGAAGACACTTGAGACAGTAGTTTGCATTCAGACTCATGTGCTTATTGTTTCTTATCAATGTTACAATCTCACAGCAGCGAGTTCTGCAGTCTTTCAATAACAAGGCACAAAATGGCCAGCTATCTCTTGTTACAAGGTCTTTTAAGGCTAAACTATCCAATTAAGAAATGACACCTAAATTATTTTAACTTTCAACCCAATAACTAATCCCTCAAAATCTGCACTGCGGACTTTTCTGTCCAATTACAAAATACCACCCAAACCCATGAAGAAGAGGGAAGAAGAAGGTAAAGAAGAACAACGTGCCTCCACCCTAAAACCTCCATCTTGCTTCGTATTTGTTACTACATTCTAAAACCCCAAACTCTTAAGTTTTCCCCCATGATATTACACACTTCTAACCAACTACGCACTCGTAATCCCTGTCAATCAATTTTGGAAGCCTGTTCCACGGCCTCAAGTCAAATGCAGTGCTCTCCTGGGAATCAGAATCTGTCTGTAGAGAAAGTCTAAAATTCTCAGCATCCAGAACTCCAACAGGAACATAGTCTGGATGCTGAGTTTTAGAGAAGCAAACTACCAGTTGTTTAAAGAATTAGTGAAAATTCTGGGAAACTGTTCTTAAGGATGGAAGAGCAGATCATAGCTGGCAACTCTGTAAGATCACTTTCCTTTGAGCACAAAAGCTTTCCATCCCAGTGTTTAGAAAATCAAAGAGAGCAGGACAGAAACTGGTATGACTGTGCTATATCTGTCTCTCAAACTGAAGAATAAGAAGAAAGTGCATAGGCTATGGAAGCAGGACAGGTGACCTGGGAAAAGTACAGAGATACAGGTTGGGTGTGTAAGGATGGGTCAGGAAGGCTAAGGCATGGATGGAATGGGACTTGGCAAGGGATGTGAATAATAACAAGAAAGAATTCTATAAGGCCAGAAAAAAAAGGCTGTGGTAAATGTGAAGGAACAATGGTGAAAACAAAAATGGAAAAGTCTGAGGTACTCAATGAATTCTTCTCCTCAGTCTTGACTGGCAGTCAGGCTTTCCACATCTCTCAAGTACCTGAGCCTCCAGGTGGGGGCTGGGGGTGTAAAGTTCCTATGATTGACACTGAAGATTGGGTATGAGACCACTTGATGAAGCTAAATAGGCACAAGTCTATAAGGCCTGATGAGATGCACTCCAGGGTCTTGAGAGAGTTGGATTGTATTCTTGCCAAGCCATTCTCCAGCATATTTGAAAAGTTACAGTAGTAACAGAAAATCCCTGGAAACTAGAAAAAGGGAACCATCACTCCTATTTATGAAAAGGGGAGAAAGGAAGACTGGGAACTACAGACTGGTGAGTCTCACCTCTGTACCTGGGAAGATCATGGGGGACATCCTCATGGAAGCAGTGTTAAGGCACATGCAAGACAAGGAGTTTATTCAAGGCAGCCAGCACGGCTTTACTGAGGACAAATTATGCCTGACCAGCCAGGTGGCCATGTATGATGCAGTGATTACAGTGGCTGACAAGGGAGGACTGACGAATCATATACCTAGGTTTGTGTTACGCCTCTGGCATGGTCCCACAAGGCATCATAAAGAGGCATAGGCAGCAGGGTCAGGGAGGGGATTCCTGCTGCTGTGGGATCCCACTTGCAGTGCTCCATCCAGTTCTAGAGTCCTCAGCACAAGAAAGGTGTGGACCTGTTGTGGCAGAAGACTGTGAAGATGACCAGAAGTCTGAAGCACCTTTCCTGTGAGGACAGGCTGAGACGCTTGGGGTTGTTCAGCCTGGAGAAGAGGAGGTTCTGGGGAGATGTCGTGGGAGCCTTTCTGTACATAAAGAGGGCTTATGAAAAGATGGAGAGCAGCTTTCCGTGTGTGTGCATAGTGATAGGACAAGGGGGAATGTTTTCAAACTAGAAGATGAGGGATTTAGATTTGGTATTAGGAAGCATTCTTCATTGTGAGGTTAGTGAGGCACTGAAACAGGTTGCCTAGAGAAGGTGTGGACAGCCCATCCATGGAAGTGTACAAGGTCGGGTTGGATGGGGCTATGAGCAATGTGATCTAGTAGGTGGCATCCTTATCTGTGGCATCCTTACCATGGAACTAGGTGATCTTCAGGGTCTCTTGCGATCTAATCCATCCTATTATTCTGTGGCTCTGTGATTCTATGATTTTGCCTTTCTGCAAAATGCTAGAGCAGTTTTTAGTTTTTGCTGTTGAAAGGTTTCAAAAACAAAGACAGGCCAAATTGAGACTGAGAGGCAGGAGAAAATATTGTAATGGTTTATTGGCACAAGTTATGTTACAAGAATGCCTGGAGGCTGCTTTGATAGAAAGCTAATTCACATAGTCTTGATTAGAATTTATTGGTGATTTCTGTAATTATTAGCAATCCGTTACTCAGGACTATTGTCAGCCAAAAAAAAATCCACCTGAAGTTGCTGGTTTTCAAGACAGAAACTACTCCTGAGCACCAGAGCTTGATTCAGCATACCTTTATTCTACCTGTATAAGTATTTTAGTTAAAACGTTGCAGGGGTTGGGAGGAAGGAAAACAAAAAAAATCCTAACTTTTTTAGATGCTTTGTAGTTAAAGTGTTCTCTGTATATGTAGCATACTAGAAAGCAAAAAGTAAGGGAACTTGTCTACTACCTATTTTTTTCTCTGCCATACAGTCCTGACAGCCTCTCTGCCAGATGTGACAGCTTACATCTTATCTTAGTGATGTGTCCTGATTATCTGTGTTGTGTGCGAGGGCTTAGCATTCCGCTGCTTTTTGCTTAATAAATTAAAGACAGAGAAGGAGTAACACTGTAATACTTGACCATATAAGGGAGGTGACTGTTTTAGTTCTGCTCCTTGCACAATATGCAGTTGAAGCCTTTTAAGGGAAGGTGGTGCAGACAGAGTGAAAACACCCAGAAGCAGAACATCTATTTCATGTTATTCTTGGTGCCAGTGCTCCTGCTCGCATTGCTACTATTGTGAATGTCTCAGTCTACAGCAGTTGCACAGATTTTCAGAAGTTGAAAAATGAAGTAGCAAAGAGCTCTCCAACACTGGGAAGAAGAGACCAAAGAGAGACCAAGTGGAAGTACCACACAGTGAGAATGGGGTAGGGACTCAGTGACTAATCAGGCAATGAATATGGTGCCAGGAATGTCAAGTTGGTGGTTTTTGCAGAAGAAATTTTAATGTTGAAGAGAGTGCTCCGAAAGAATGAAACCATTAAATTTTGGGTCTGGTTGCAAGTACACTTAAGACAAATTCTGTAGTATATGGTTAGAGAACAGCCAACTCAGTATCATTAATAATGGGATAGCAAAATTGATTTAGGCAAACATAAATCACTTGCGTTGACCTCAGAAGTGTCCAGAGTGTTAAGAAAAAAAATCCAAGCAATTCAGGCAGTAAAATATCAAATACAAAGATTTGTAGGCTAAGGTTAGACTGTGTGAAGACTTATTTTCAGCTAGAGAAATTATCTTCTTGATAAATCAAATGCAGGTCTCTCATCGAGGTATTTTTTAATTCTTTGCATGAAGCAAAACTACAGAAGTGGAAGGAAAAATAGTTTCTGTTAGTTTCAGTCAAATAATAGTCTTGTCTTTGAAATAAAACATGCTTTAGACATAAAAATCAAATGAGGCTTTTATCAGCTGGAGATTAGATAACATAGACTACTTCAGTGGCTAAGCAGATATTTAGAAGACCTAGTGAGAAACCTTTTCCTTCGATAGCCATAGTAACTCTGAAAGAGGCCATTACAGAGGTTTGTTCTCTTTTGGAGTCCTTCTGCAATATACTATCCTTTAGTGGCCCACATCTGTCCCACAAATTCCTTCAATTCCTGATTATTAGTGGCTTTCAGTGCTTACCTTTCTGCAGATTAAGAGGTGCTGTTCTCTGAGTTACAGCACCTTGTTTACCTCAGTGCTGCCACCACAGAGAGGAGCAGGATTGATAGTAAGTGTATCCATGGGACCCCAGTCAGGGTTTTGAAGCCTGTTCACCCAGGTGCCTATGAACATCTTTCACATGTCAGCTGATAGCTGCAGGTGGTAGAAGATGAGAGAGAGGGACATGCTATAGCTGCTTCTCTAATGTTTTCTTTCATTAATATCTTAATTCTTGCAACTTTACAAGTCACACGTCACATCTTTACAAGTTCATGAGACCTGTCAGAGAAAGCCCTTCCCTCAGTGTTGAGACTTTATCTTTGCGGTGAACAGGCATCACAACTTTGGCAGGATGATTCTGTCTGATTGACTTATCTATTCTTGGAAGTTTCACTGACACAAGAAAGACAGCTTGCTGCAGGCTGTTGTATTTGAATGATTTGTATTCATCAGGATGTTTTTGTGGCATTGTAGAGATTAGGTTGGAGAAAGCTTCCCTCTTGTTAATGTAAGTCAGGGTAATTCTGCTGGTGTCATAGGTGTTTTGGTAGTGCAAACCCACTGTGTCTGGGAGATACCATCAAGGACCACTTTGTTTTACGAGCCTATCTGTGAAAAATAGTGTGTACTGAAAACTGAAAGAAAGTTATCATAAGGATCTTTACACTTGTAAATAAAAGAACCTATTTTTTAGAAGGGAAAATCTTTTTACACAGTTTAGCAGGCTAATATTTTTAGAATTCCAAGGAAAATAATCTGAGCTCTCGAGGGTCCTGTACCCTCTGTTTTCCTAGTTAGGTGAAATGTAGATGGCTATGAAGTATAAGGAAGAAGACCTGGGATATTCAGATGTGAAGCTGTACAATAAGTAGTCCAGTTGCCTGGTAAAGTTTTCCACATTAGTCTGTTAGGTCTTTCAGGAGTCATGTTAGAACTAGCTGTTTCATATTTTTTTTCTTTCAGGAAATTTTAAAAAATTCTAGTCTTTATTAGAAGACTGTATTATGTTAATTCTTACCTTTATTTTGAGCTGGCCAGCTCATGCTTAAGTGAGACTTATTATGGAGTTCAAGAATTGGCTTCACATTTCTGTGTTGATACTAAACTCTCCAATAATTCTGTTTTCTAGAGATGAAATAACTCAAACTGCTTTTCAGGGTTGCCTTGTATACATTGTGATGTTTGAAAAAAGAAATGGTCAGTCAGTAAAGGTAGTGTGGGACTAGCTCTTCAAAATAAAAATGACAGTGAAACTGTGAAACAGTAGGAAGGTAAATTTAACTATGGAACTGTACAAGAATTTATATCCCTATTTTCACTCATTTTGTTATCTCTGCATTTAAAAGCATCTGCTCCTGCTTTTTTAAATTCACAAAGTATAGTTTTAGATAACATGTGTAATTGCAAAAAGCACAGTCCACTCTTCTTTGATTTAACTTTTTTCCCTTTAATTAGTATTTCAGCATCCTGAGAGCATAAATGCCATTAGTTCAGATATGGGCAGACTAACTAAGGTTATTTTAATGTTATAACTAAGGTTACCTTTCAGTTTGGTTCCAAATGTAAATACTCTGTTTCCTAGTCTAGCAGGGGTAATTACTACTGCAACAGATGGAAGAAACTTTACTGTGTAATCACATTGATGTAGTGAGCACTTACATTAAAAGAAGGAGAGCAAGTGTACTGTTTGAAGTCAGTCCCATTAAATGTCCAGGATGACAAGAACCAGAATGTCCATGGTTTGTTGTCTTCTTTCAACATAGTTCATACTCAAGGAGCATATAAACACAGGTATATCAACTGTGTGGTTAGACATAAATAGAATGCCTTTGCTTCAAATAGACTAGCGAAATTAACCTATTTGTAGGGCATTTTTTTCCCCAGTTTTTATTTTGAATTGTTCTGGAAGTATATTCCATCCATTAAGTTAGGCCTTTTAACAGAACCTGCAACATGACAGCTCAGAGCCTGAGGTATCACCCTTATACTGCTGCATCACTATCTTGCTGATGATGCATTATATATATATCTAAGGATATATAAAATTTACTGTGTTATCGGACACCTCTGCAAGATATAAACCATTTGCAGTACCAGTTCCAAGACTCACTTCCTGAGAGAAATAGTATCCTATCTTATCAAGAGACCTCATACAGACAAAACTCTTCATATTTACTTGACTTGACTTTACATTTCTAACCCTCCAAATTTGGGGATTCTAGTGTAAGTATACAGAAAGAAGAGAAACTTAAAAAGCTGTACATACATAGCCTTTGTTGAACTGTCCTGTGACAGTGCATTTCTAAAAGGTACATTTCTAAAAACATTGTAAAATGTAGTTAATAGACCTATGATTTGTTAAAGATCAAAATCCTTACTGTGACTCATCAGCAGTTCTTGCATAGTTGCAAGTTCCTGAAACCCTTAGCCTAAGCATTTATTTGCCTAGCATCTATCAAGACAGTCAGGAATCCATATGCTCCATTAAATAGTGCTGGAAATGTTCAGTTCCATGATACACAGAAACTAATTTCCAAATTTTGGTCCACAGGGATTCTACCAGTCTCACCTAGAATTTCTTAAAAAAAAATCTGGCTTCTTGCTGTATCAATGATTGAAAGCTCTGATTTAGGAATTTTGTCTACTAAGAAGCAGATTGGTAAATATAAAGTGAAAAAAAAGGGTAAAATTAAGATTTTTTTTTTTTAACTTTTTCTCTGCTGAAGTAATACTCAGTCATATTTTTAGTTTAGAAAGATGTAGATGTAGGAGCATTAAAAATCCCTCCCCTTTCCCATGCCTAATCTCTGTTTTCCCTGGCTTTGAAGATCTAGTAATTTCACCGTCACATATTAGTTTCCTTCCTCTGAGGGTGTTTTCCTGTATTTTGTGTGATTATGTGTTTGATCTAATGCATCATATTATTTCTCAGAGTCTGCAGCTTTGAGAGTTTTTGCAGTTTCCCATGGGAGCCCCCACCATGTTTTCTGGGGTGATTTTTCACTGTAAATGTCTGTAGGCTGCATAAAGGTACATTCTGCATTTATTGAGACTTCCAGTGATGATTCTTTATTTCAGAAAAATTTCAGTAAGAAAGGAATATACTTAATTTTCAGTGTACTTCTACTTACTTACTCTTTTGAAGTATTAAAAGCCAGAAACAACAACAACAACAAAAAGTTGCATGGAACCAATCTGTCATATTGCTACTACAAATCATGCTGTAAACTCTGTATAAAGTGAGCCCACAGAAACAACATTTGTATTTTCATTGCTAGCCTAGTGCATAGAACTGTTTGAAAACAGCTACAGCCTCTGGAAGCTTTTAGTGCTGGTCAGGGTAAGTCCATCCTAGGCTATTTGCTCCCCAGCTAGAGGAATATAGAAAAGTAAATGGGAAAGGATTCCATTCTCCAAAAACTGTGCCAGGATATGAGAACGTTTCTGCAAGCAAACATATTCCAGCTGTATTGTTAGGCTACCTTAAGAGAATTGGTTTTTCTCTTCCAGCATGTTAGGTATTGCCTTGTGGTTTATTGTTTTCTCTGAAAACAGTACAGTCCTGTTTTCAGCCTGAAGTTATTGTCACACAGAGATTAAATTCTCTTATGTTCTTGATTTTTTGAATAGCCAGAGAGAAACCTGTTCAGCTGTGCCCTGTGAAACCTTCTTTATGGAACAGCATTTCTAAGAGTTAATAATATATGCAGTGCTGTATAAACACAAGGAGGTATGTACCCACCCCTACCTCTAAACTAGAGGTATGAAATCTGAGGTTAGGATTAAAAATTTTAGTAATACCCTTTTCTTGATGTATGTTTTTGTCTCTTTTCAAATAAATATCAGCAATTCTTATTCTATCTCATTTAAAAATGACAGGTTTTAGATGTAATATGAACACCTTGGCTGAGTAAGAGAGAACTTAGAGAATGGATATTCTTACATAAAAGAAAGGTTGATTTGGAGACTGCATTACAGTGCAGGCTAACAGTGTAAAAATTTCAGAGAGAATGCTTAAGGGATGAACTGTCATGCCACCACTTATGGTAGTGAATGGAACTAAATCCAGTTGGTGGCTGGTCACTAGTAGTGTTCCCCAGGACTCTACTGGTACTGGTCCTGTTTAACGTCTTTCTCAATCATTTGGATGAGGGGATAGAATTCAGCTCAGTCAGTTCACAGACACCACCATCAGGCAGGAGCTGTGCTCTGCTGGAGGGCAGGAAGGCTCTGCAGAGGGATCTGGGCAGGCTGGATCATGGGCCAAGGCCAGTGGTGTGAGGTTCAACAAGGCCCAGTGCTGGGTCCTGCCCCTGGCTCACAACAACCCCAGGCAGGGCCACAGGCTGGGGCAGAGTGGCTGCAAAGCTGCCCACAGGAAAAGGAGCTGGGGGTGCTGGTGACAGCAGCTGAACATGAGCCAGCAGTGCCCAGGTGGCCAAGAAGGCCAATGGCATCCAGCAGTAGTGTGGCCAGCAGGAGCAGGGCAGGGATTGTTCTTCTGTACTTGGAGAATGATACTGAGGTGCTGGAGCATGTCCAGAGAAGAGCAGTGAAGTTGGTGAGTCTGGAACACAAGTCGTGTGAGAAGCAGCTGAGTCTGGAACACGAGTTCTCTGAGGAGCAGGTGAGGGAGCTGAGGTTGTTTAGCCTGGAGAAAAGGAGGCTCAGGAGAGGCCTCATCACTCTATAACTGCCTGCAAGGAGGTTTTAACCAGGTGGGGATCAATCTCTTCTGCCATGTATCAAGTGAAGGGTCAAGAGGAAGTGGCCTTAAATTGTGCAAGAGGCAGTTCAGATTCAATATTAGAAAAATTTTTGTGCTGAAAGAGTGACTAGACATTGGAATAAATTGGCCATGAAGATGGTGGAGTGACTCTCTCAAAGTATTCAAGAGGTGTCTGGATGTGGCACCTGGGGTGATTATGGTGATGCTAGGTTGACATTTGGACTAGATGATCTTGAAGGTCTCTTAAAACCTTGATGATTCTGTGATTCTGTCATTTAAATATATTTATGTACCAAGTTTTGAAGGGGTCAGTGCTGGCATATTTTGACAGTTTATCCTGTCTACTTTATGCACTTGATGTAAGACAGAGAGATATGCCATCAGAAAACAGGGGTTTGTTTATCAGAAGGGTGACTGCTTTCACCTTGATACTTTTAGACAGATTGTGTTAAGTGTGTTGAATCCACCTTGGATCTGCTTTGCTTTGGCTTGACTGGAGTTAAGTAAACTCTCTCGCTTCAAGAAATGTTCTTAGGTATGATAGTTGAAGCAATCGTAAGGTCCTTGGTAGTTGGCCAGATTGATTCACTCTATCTCAGTTCTTACTTTCCATGTTATAAAACAGTTGGTTCTGAAAATCCTGGGTGCACAATGAAAACCAGCAAATATAATTAGAAAGAAGATTGGTAATACCCATTTTGTGTAAATCCCATCTTGGGATTTAGAGTTCTTTAGAGTTGTTGGGTGAGTTTTCTTTCTTTCTTGTTTTCTAGTCAAAGAAAGGATTTTTTTCATTATAGTTTATAACAGTAATATTTACCACTTAACAAGCTGGGGAAAAGAATGCACATCCAGCTTATAAGATGGTTAATTTTGGTTCTTGAAAACACTGGCACATCACTCAGATAGTGAGAGGTTTTCTTGTATTACATGATAGGAGACAAGGAAAATAAGTTGAGATTCAGGTTGAGACTAGGAAAGGTTTTTAAAGAACATACTGTTTAGTGGAAGCAGTGTGAACACATTACAAGAAGTAAAAGTGTCTTTCAAGAATTTTGATGTTTAACTACCTGTATTTTGTAAAAGAAGGTACTTCAACATGATACTTTAGCTTCCATTAAAGTATTAGTATCTTTTATTAGTATATGTCCATCCTTGGATTAGCTGTTTCTTGGTCAGTAAGAAGAGAAAGATACTAGTAAAGCCTATTTAACTGAGGTCATACATTTTCCAAAATAATACACTTAATGTATAAACATACATGGGTTCTGGTTGAAGTTAGGTGCTGAGGCAAGGATCAATTTTGAATGGTAGTGTTGATCTGGTTTTGATTTTTGTTTTTATTTTTTTTGCTTCTAGCCCGCTGTCAGGAGACGTAATGAGACTGAGAATATTCCTCAACTGACCTCAGATCATATGTAAAAAAAGCACTGTCTTAATCATGTGATGTTTTATTGTATGTTTTCCAGAGTGGCAAAAGTAATGAAGGTTCCTGTGTATGAGACACCAGCAGGATGGAGGTATTTTTCTAATCTCATGGACTCTGGACGTTGTTCACTTTGCGGTGAGGAGAGTTTTGGCACTGGTAAGTAATACATAATCAAAAATTACCAGACTTTTAATTTTTCCTGGATGCCTCAAGTCAAACCCAGAACAATCAGCACATTAACTCTGTTTTGTGCGCAAACAGAGAACTTTCTGTTATTCACATCTTGAGGTTTGTCTTGTAAGTGTGGTGTCCAGCACCTTGAGGCATGAAGAATGTGGGAAATGGATATTCAACAGAGGCAAGCAATCTTACTACAGTCCAGACAGCTTCTGGAGGTGCCTGGCATTCTCTTCTGACTTGAACATAATGCAAAAAAGCCTCACTGGTTCCTCTGCAAGTCTTCACAGACTGCAGCAGCATTTGGAGGGATTTTGCTTATACGAAAGCCACATGTTTTTTCCTAATGTGATTAGATGTACATAGTATTGGTATGTCTGATGGTACATCTAAACAAAACTGTTGCAGGCATTCCTTTTTGGAACATCACAAATCAAGCATGAGATAAAATCATCATTAGAAGAAATTCAGTTACATGTCAGCATTTGTGTTTTCCCTAGGTATTTCTGCCTTATCGGTCCCAAGAACCAATCAAACAACAGAATGCAGAATGAATGACAATTTTGAGACATCAGAAATATAGTATTGACAGTAAGCAATAGAGCAAATAATGGAACTATGTAGTCTGTACATGTACACAAATGTGGTTTTAGTTTATGAGAATAACAGAATAAATTTTGGAGTGTTTATTTTTTTCTTTCCTGGATTCTGGCACAGAAATTCTTTCTTTTTGTTTATCAGTTGGGCTATATTACAGGTCTTTTCAAAAAAACACAGACCAGAATAACTCAATAATTTGCTGGGCTAATAGTTTGTTCTATATTTTGATATGAGTTATATGGAGTTCTCTGTTTCAAATATGTAATACCTCAACTGCAGCTCTTTGTAGAAAATTACTTACCATGCAGTGAAACTTGATTAAAAATTTCATTTTGCTTTAATCGACTTATGTCAAGTATTAAGTTTGTTGATTGGGGTCAGTTAGAGCAGAATGCTGCTTTTTTTTAAAAATAACGATACCTTTAAGCAGCCATAGACATGGCACTTAATGTATTATCTTCTTGTTTGCTCTGTGGATCTGAATGGGCTATGATGCAAGACCCAAAAATATGTTATATTTCTTTGGGTCTTATATGTAAAAAAGAAGAGAATTTAAATTTATAATTAATGTTAATTTTCTTTTTGTTGTCTATGGGAATCAATGTCCCATGATTAGCAAACTGTATGCTTTCACTCTTTGCTCTGAGTGGCACAGGTTTGTATTGCCTTGATTATATCTTTTGAATAGAAACTTCCTCTACAGTGTGCTCTATGAAGTCATTGAGAGAGATGTAATTTGGGGAGAGAAGGGCAGGAAGATCTTGTACCTTTCAGAATGTACTGCTATTTGTTGTGGTGTGTTGTTGAGCTGCATCTCCATTAACCCATGAGAGGTGTGAACTGGGGAGTTTTCAACTCTCACGGCTTTTTAATACTTTTTCACTAGGCCAGTTCTGTACCTCTTACCTCTAAATACTGAAGTTCCTCTTGCTCATGCAGAATCAGGTACTTTCATTAAATTTCTGTGGTTCCAAAGATATCAGTATGACCTCAGTAGTACACAAATTACTTGGAAAAAAATACTCCTGGCTTCATCATCACGCTGAAGAAAGTTAGATGTGGATTTTGACTGGAAAGAGCTTGTAAGAGTTTTGATGGTGAGTTCCCATACATGGAAGTATATCTAGATACCTAAGCCCACAGAGTGCAGCACCTCCTGCTGCATGCAGGCTTAGGTGTATGTAAAACAAACAGGAGTGGCCTGTCTGTGCCATATGCCATGACAAACCACTGCCATGGGTCTGTCTCTGCTTGGGGAATTACTATCCTAGACCATCTTCATCTGATGGTGTTGAGTAGGACTCTTTCAGATGCTTTCTGTCTGAGGGAGAAGAGAGGAATCATTGATTGTGCTCAGTAGAAGCCATGTCTTCTTTGAGGAAACTTGCCATTTAGTTTTTATGGTGCAGTTATAAAAAAAATCAGATTTCCCTTTCACATTGCAAAAGCGTATTCAAGTCTTGCTAAGCAGGGTGTCCCAAGTACTGGTGGATTTTAGCCCTGGAGATCAGTCATATAGAAGTGAAAATAAAGTGTTTTGATCTACTGTAACAATAAGGACATTGTGATCTCTGTAGGTCTAATTTTATTATCCTGAGTATCTGATAGTGTTTGAATTTGGGAAGAGAAACACTCATGGAGGTTAAGGAAGTGCCTCTAGGGTTTGACAGTTCTAGGTAGGCAAGAAAATTACCTGACTTCTCTCTTTGCTTGCCGTTGATGTTTTCATTTGCTTGTGCCTTTCTTTGAGGCCTTAAAACAATTGCCTTCTGTACTCTAGCCTCTCTTCCAAATTTGCAGGACCTGACCTGAGACTAGTCTTTACATTCCTTACCACTCTGTGTTTCTTATATTAATCTGGTTCTTCTATCCTATCATCAATTCTTCAGATCCCTCATAAATCCTGACTCTTGTAAATGAGTGCTTGAACAGCATATTGCTGGCCAGCACAGAGAGCTGATCTGCAGCAATATCTCAGCATCTCAGTATGTTCTGATCAGATTAACTTTGTTGTACCTGGAGCACTTCAGTGCAGAAAGCTTCTTGACCTCCAGTTTTATCCAATTCCATCTAAAGGCAAATCTGGACACTCAAGATTTGATCCCATGGGCATCCAGAGAACTTGAGCACGGGGTTTGAATTCCTCAGTCCATGTGTAGCTACTGTGTAAAAAAGTATGAGACAGAAGGAGATTTCCTGAAGATGTTGTGGAGTCTCCCTCACTGGAGATATTCAAGAGCTGTCTGGATGCGATCCTGCACCATGTGCTCTGGGATAAGCCTTCTTGAGCAAGGAGATTGAACCAGATGCGCTGTTGTGGTCTTTTCCAACCCGACCCATTCTGTGATCTTGTGGTACTTTTGGGGCAAATTATGTAATGACTGTGATGTCTAAAGTTTGTTTTCCTCACCGCCTCAATTTCCTTATGATCTTCCAATGCAGTGCAGATGTCTGAAAAGTGTCCTCATATGCCAGGAGGTTTATTTTTAAGACATGTTCTGGTTTGTAGATGACCAGTACTTTAGCAATGTGGTCTGTTTTTAGCAGCAAATATTTACCTTATTGCGAATCTTTTAGTAATGTCCTAAGCTGTGTGACCCTCACATGTTTCTGCCAGTATTGGGCAATTGAATCAATTTTACAGCTTTTCCCCAATCATAGCTATTTAGGGAACTGAAATTTGGCTCTTAATTAGCTTTCAGCATGGAATATTTATTTAAGTGTATGATATAGTGATCAGAGTGGGAAATTCACTGCTCTGTGTAAGAGAAAGGAGTTTTAAAAATCCACCTTCTGTCATCAAACTGCATTGGAAATCAATTGCTTGTGTACCCAGGTAATCAAGCCCAGCTGAAATCTCCAAGTAATACAGAGCCTTAGTTTTATAACATAAGGGACTTCAGTCTGGCAAGTAAATAAAAGCAAATTTTCTGCTATAAAAGGAGAAAAGATGTTGAAAACATCCCATACAGCTGTATTTCCCAAACTTGTTTTCTGGCAGCAGATCTTGGAGCTAAACCAATGCTTTAGAAAGTTCTTCCATTTTTGTAGCAGTGTGGGGAGCTTGTCAGATGAGGTTAGTAGCTTTCTAATTCTATGACTAATGCCCAGCATACAGTTCAAAGGAGGGCCTCGGCAGCAGCAATTAGTTTCTAAATTTCATCAGCAAGCTATTAATCAAGATTAGGAGAACTGTGTGGCTGATTTATCTCTCTGCAGTTTAAGCCATTTCAGTAATTGCTACAAATTTCTTAAATTTGCTTGATTCATCTACAAATTCCCAGATTTTATTAACATCAACCCCCTTCTCCTGAAAGATTGTGTGGAAGAAGAACTAGTGGCGGATATAAAAATATGTGTTTGCTGGCATAAATGAAAGCCACAAAGGAGCTATTTGGTAGTGTCTGTTGCAGTAATACAAGTCTAAAATAATCTTATTAACTTGAAAAAATGATCAAATCACAATGCCCCTAAGTCTCCATTTGCCTAAAATATTGCTAAGTTTCAGCTGGATGATAAATTTGTAAGACTCAAGCATGTGCAAACAAAATTATTTGTTGTGAGTTTGTGAACTCCTGCGATTTTCTTGTTTTAAAATCACATTTACAGAATGCAGTACGATAGACTGGGATTACTAAATAAAGGAAAATCAACTACCTTCTATTCATGTATATAATCCACAAGATTTGCTTTCCCTGTCAGAATTGGATATCTCAGATACAGATGAAGTTAGACAGCTTTCAAATAGTAGAAAAATCATAATTCGAACATATTTGCATGATTTTGCTTTATTTCTCAAGCTACTGCCTCTGAAGATTTTTCTCCGGTTTAAGACGGTGTAAGCTGGGTACTTCTCTATGAATGGACACATGCTCTGGGAGTTTTGCCCAGGTTGTTTATTCTGAGTCTGGACATAACAATTTAATGTAGTAAAAAATAACTTTTCCTACTGTCGTGTGGAGAAATAGTGAATTAACTTAAAAATTAACTTAATAATTAACTTCAAGTTGAAACACTTGAAGTTATTATAATTTTCCTTACCAATGGCAAATTCAATATAAAGGGTTAATCAGAAAAAATATTTGTAGGCTCTTCTGTTCTGTTGTCTCTTTCTACTTCAGCTCATTGAACATGAATTCTGGGATGTTTCAATTAAAAGTAGCACTGAGAATCATCCTGAGGTTACTCAGAGCCCCGAGCAAGCTGGGGGAGGTGTTAATATTGCAACTTCAGGAATACAGGGCTGCGAGGCACCTTTTCCTTCTTCTCTTTGCACAGGACAGGTATGCCTCTGCAAATTAATTGGATCTATGGAGCAAACAATGTTGTTAGCTGAACTGAGGCAGCAGAGTAAACTCCCTCCCTAGAGTTTCTACAATGTGAGCTGGGCAGTAGGACTGAGTTAAGACTGAGCAGGCAAAGACACACACAGATGACTGTTGGCAGGTGAAAATCAGAGTAACAAAAACTGCAGTAATAGATTTTAACTTGCTGAAAGAAAGAAGGGCAGTAAGTACAAGAACATACATGTATACAGTAACCACGCTGATGGATGTGCTTCGTTTCACTTCTGTTAAGACTAATGAACTGAAACTTCCTGGGCAGACGGTATTATTGTCCTTGTACTTGTATCAGGCTAGTATTTTTAATTGGTGATTTTTGATTCTGAAACAGAATCAAGATATCCAGATCCTAGATATCCAGATTTTGTCTCTGGATTACCTTTTCCTATTGCTTTCTCTTTCCAGAGAAGCAACAATTTATGTCCTCTGAGGGACATACAAGGACAGAGAACATGGCAAATCTGCTAGATGTATGTGAAGAATACATTCAGCCCTCCTCATATAGATTTATGTGCTTAAGCCATACCAGAACAAAGTTCAGAATGCAGCAAAGAGCTCTTCAGAAATACTTCTGTCCACGTTTCACTAGAACATTCTGGTTCAGTGAACTGTGCTTAAAGTGTTTGCTAAATCAAAATGCGTCTCTTTAATGTTCAGCTTAGCCTGTTGCTCCATTGTCATGATATAGACTGTTTTGCTCGATGACTGCAGTGCTCTTCACTCTGTGATTTGCTGGCCTGCACTCTGCAGAGTGTTACCTAGTAGGAGAATAAATGGTCATTCATATTGGAACAAATTGCTCAGGGGTTTAGCTCAGTTCCATGACTCTTGCTGGTGTCTGTTGAGACACTTAAGCCATTTAAAGGGCTAGTGATAATCAGCAACAGAGATGAAATTTTAGGCAAAATGGATTTTTTTTCTGTGCTAAGGATGAATGGCTGAAAGGAGGGGCATGCAGGTTAAAAGGGAAAGGAACAGCCGTCGTGGGGTGAGCCTGCTGTTAGCCGGGCCCTGCCTGGCCTCCTCACTCTGCCCAGGAGCAGCGCCAGGGCTGTCAGCCCCTTCCCCAGCAATGCTGCAGCAGGGCCAGTGTCCAGTTGCCCACAGCCCTGCCATGCCTGGCCAGGGGTTCCCCAAAGCTCCCACATCCCATGCTCCCACATCCTGGCCTGGCACTGCCCTATCCGCATTCCCAGGAAGTGCCTGCTGCCCAGAGCTGGGGCTGCCCTGGTGCCCCCGACTGCCCTGCTGTGGGGGTGGTGGGACTGACTGGACAGGCCCTGGCTGCTCATGCCCTGCTGTTCCCAGTTCCCTGAGCATCCCCAGCCCTGTGGTGATGTGATGACTTTCCTTGCTGTTACCGGAGGAACAGTGTATGCTCAGGGGGGAAGTGAAAGCTCTGTTCTAGATTTCTCTCTTGGTGGCAGAGGCAGAAGCCTGCACCATTATCTGGGAACAGACTCTTGGCTTTGGTGACAATGACTGTGACTGTCCTGCCTGCTTTGCCTACAAGTAAACTGACTTTAATTAGCCGTAGGACGTGTTGCTGGTGTTCTTTAGAAGAAATGCTTAGAAATGCTAGAAGATATCTTTAAGCTGATCTAGCATGTTACTGCAATGAGAGAGTAGAAGAGGTGAGAGATGACCTTTAAGGTCCCTTCCAGCCCAAACAATTCTGTGATTATATGCCTGAGTGTCTGAAGGACTGACTTTCAGAGGGACATTTGTTTTCCTTTCTTATCTGAAGCTATTTGCAAAGCTTTGAGAGCTCATAAATAACCCTGCCCTTTTTCTTCTGACTGGTTGGCACTCCATGCTTTCACAGTACTGCAGCAGGGATCAGAGTCACGGATCAGAGTGAGCTGTGGCTCCTCTTGAAGCAGCTCTTCAAGCACCAGCCCTAAACTCTGGCTGTTTTAATAGGACACTGCTGTTGTTGCAGAGAGCTTGCAGATTACAGAACAAGTAGCAAAAAAGAGATATTCTTACTATCATGACAACTACTTTGCAAATGTGAAAGAATGTTACTGTCTAAGCTCATCAGTCCATCTGCAGTGTTCTTGTTTTCTGTAATACCTAACACATAGACATAATCTTTATGAAAATTTTTATCCTCATCAACAAGTGTTAAATAATCATTCCTATACAACTTGAATATTGTGCTGAATAATAATTTGCATTTATTTAACCCTGTGGTAGTTAATTTAATGTTAAGATTAACGTTTGATAAAGAGTATTGAGGTTGAATGTAACAAGAAGCATTAAGTGGCAGGCAGATCTGTGGCAGACCCAGGACAACAGGCTCTTAGAAACTCCATATGAGCAGAGGCTGCTACCTTGATTGTTGCTGTCTCCCAAGAAGAGGGACTGCAAGTTCAAGGTAACAGCAGTGATTGACTCTAGTAATCATGGTGTCTCTCTGCACATCTTGTTATTTTTCCTCATATGCCTTTAATATGTTGACAGTTTTTCACAGGATTAACAGCTTCAGTGCATCAATTTATGTTAAGGGAACTGTCCTCTCCTGGTAGCAAAACATTATTTTGGCAGATGTGTGGACCTTGCAGGCTGTTATGTAAAGCCAAGCTGTAGAAAGCAGTCCTGCTGCAACAGGATTTTTGTATTTGAAGAAGGAGAATATTTCAGAGAACAGGTTTTAACCTGAGAGTTGTTAGATTCCTCTCTGATGGATTTTGTTAACTATCTTCTCAAGACAGATAATTCATTTGGTTGCCTCCATAATCAGTAGGTACTTCATGGAGTAAACAAAACTTCTGAATTACTGCACTTGCTTTGTATTCACGGTTTCAATAATGTGTGACTAGACAGAAAACCATGAGGCTGCAGCCAACAAATTTTAACCAAATTTAGTATTATTATGCCAGAGCAATGGCTACATGTTGGATATCTCTTCAAGTTTCTTGAGTCTGTTAGCTTATATAATTGCCATCAGTATTTACTGAGTGCCAGGGATCTTGGATCTTACTTAGATCTGAGAGTACATGTTAGATCATGTGGGGTATTCCAAAACTGTTCCTAGTCTTCATTGTTGGAACAATTTCTCTCTTCATAAATACAAACCTATGAAGGGATCTAGATAGGAGCATCGAATCTTCTTTAGCACTGAGAGGTATGAAGAAATATAAAAAAGGGAACAGTCCTATTCTCTGGTTTTCTTGGGGATTTTTTTCCCTCTGGAAAAATCTTTTCAAGCAGTTGGTTGTTATCCTGGCTGGACGTCATGAACATTCTGGAAATTCACAATTTTTGTGGAACGGGAAGTTCTTTCTCTGCAGCTTGACATCTGCAGATGAACATCTGCAGAGATAAGGAGATGCTGTTGAACTTGACTGTCATAAAGGAGAACATTCTGGCTCATGCGCAGAATTCGCATGTCTAGCCCAGTTCTGGGAAACAGCAGCATATCAGTGAGCAGGAATAATGATTACAAATGTTTTCATACTGCTACTGTTTCTATTCAAATACTTGTACATATTTTTATTTAACTTCACAAATATGGGCTTTGTCATGCATAAATAGATCACATTTTAAACATTAGTTCTGGTTTTCTATCTGGAACATATCAGAGGTGCTGGGGCTAGTACTGTTGATTACTGTTATGTGACATACACAGTTAAATGAGATATTTTCCCAGCCTTCTTACCTTGCTTTCTGATTTGCAGTGATACCAAATAATGTGCTTAATGTCTGTCCCTTTAGGGTCTGACCATCTTCGAGAGAAAGATGGACTGTGGGCTGTGCTAGTTTGGCTTTCAATCCTAGCAGCTCGAAAGCAGAGTGTGGAGGAGATTGTCAGGGATCACTGGGCAAAATTTGGCCGGCACTACTACTGCAGGTGAGAAAAATGAGGAAAAGGCACTTAGGCAGCTGATAGGAGAATTCTGCTACAATCATTGCTTGTTTAGATGTGTTCAGTTCCACTTAGGTGCATTCGCTGTGCCTACAGGATGAAAATGTGCCACAGATTATCACTGTTTTGTAGACAGACTTTTCTAGAGGATTAAGTGTCAGAAAAAGGAGCTACATGTATATGTCACTGCTACCATATGAGTAATTGAATTTTTAAATATTGAATGGCAGAAAAATTTGAATTATTTACTTGAGGAACATATAGGTGCAGCTTGTTACATGATGTTGAAAAAGAAACATAATTCCAGCAAGATTTGTTCCTGCATTTTTTTCTGTGAATGCATCCATGTGACATTGTTTTAGTGGAAGCTGAAACCTATGCCTGCTTCCAATTCAGGATAACTCCTCCAAAGATACAAACACTTACTTATTTTTGTTAAGGTCTCAATATGGTGAGTTCTAGTTGTCATTTTCATCATTGCTTCTGTCTCTCTGTTAACCCAGATTTAATCTAGAGGAGTTTGCAATTTGTAAGATCTTTTGCACACAGCAGTTCCTCAAACCTTGTAGCAAAATTTTCTCTATTTCACTTGTCTGTTGAGCACTGCACTGATTGTGTCAATAAGTTTTGAAAGCTAGCTGTGTATTTTCTATGGTACTTTAGAAATTGCACTTTCTAGATGCTTTCTGTTGATTTAGAGTCAGGTGACCAGTGTAGAACTATGGTTGCACACATGTAATGGTTAGATGGCATAGGACTTGCATGTGTGTGCTGGTTTCATTTGCAATCAGTACTTCAGTGGTACACTTCTGCTTTTTGAAGTAAGCAATAAATTGCTAATTGTGAGTATATCGATTTCTCTGAAAGCAAAATTGTCTTCTCAGCTCAGGGGACTTACTTAATGGTTCTACCTTTTTTTGATATATGTACAAGGTTTGATTACGAAGCACTGGAACCCAGAACAGCGTATTTCATAATGAGAGACCTGGAAGCTTTGATCACTGACAAATCATTCAGCCATCAGCAGTTTGCTGTGGGTAACAATATCTACAGCGTGGAAAGAACAGACAGCTTTGAGTACATAGATCCTGTGGATGGCACTGTGACCAAACGACAGGTATGGCTGTAGTGATGGATTAGCAAAGTTTTGCAGCTGTCATGTTGTCTCCAGCAGTGTTGTTTCTGAAGTGCAGCTGGCAGGACTGTCCATTTTATTTATGGGATGGTGTTTCCTTTGCTGTGATAGATACTGCATTTCCTACTTAAGATTAGCTCAGTCTGGATAAGGTAATCTACCTTTAGTTCATCTTGTGCTTGCTGTACATAACTGGAGACAATAGTGTCAGAGTGAACATAGGATGGGATGAAGTCCCTGTTGAAAAGCAATACATATATAGGGAGGGTTCCTTTTCCTGAACAGCGGAAAATGTCATAGAGAGAGAACGTTGTTCCTTTTTCTATTTTCTATCTGAAATCTCCATTACAAAAAAAATCCAAAAACCAAAAGAACCATACCAAAGCAAACAAAAAAACCCCAACAAAACAAAACAAAACAAAACAAAAAAGAAGCCAAAAAAACCCCCAACCTCCGCCCAAAAAAACCGAAAACCCCACCAACAAAAAAACACAAGCAAAACAACAACAAGAAAACAAAACAAAACAAAAAAAAACCCAAAAAAATTTCTTGTTCTTGGTGACCCGCAGGATTTACGTAGCTGAGATGCAATATCTGTTGGAGCCAGTAGCATGCAGAAGACTTTAGAAGGCTGTAGCCTATGCAAGCATATTTGACTTCCTTAGCCCAAATTACCAGCTCCTTCTGGACTGTGTCTATACTGAGATTCCTTGGTTATCAGGAACTGCAGTTGAAACTGAGCCTTCAGTGTTTGGAAATTCGTGATGTGCTCAAAAGTAACCATATACCAGGTGTAAATTTATATTCAAGTAACTTGAATATGAGCTGTGACTCCTGTTGTCCTGATTTTATGCTGTTTATGTTTTCATGGTCCTGGTTTCTCTGGTTTTTAAATTATTTGACCTAAACAGACCCTAGGAAATTATATTACAAGCTATTAAAACTATTGTCATGCCTTTCTGCTCAGAGTCTTTGTAGTTTCCATTCATCATTGCACTCAGAAAATATAAGCAGCCTATCTGCCGTTGAGCTACTTTCTTGTTGCATGTTACTACTGAAACAAGATATGAGGATATTGTCATATCCAAGTCTAGTGGAAAATTACAGATGTGGCAAACTCATGACCTTTGTAGTTTAAAAAGCAGTCTGTGAATTTTCATTGCACTTTTCTTTCCCTTAATTTTTTTGTCCAAAGCTCTTACTCTATATGGGAATATAATTGCTAATCATATCACCATGTAACACAAACAGAGAAACATGACTTGCCTTGTTTGCAGACAGACTCCGAAACGGAGCCCATAAAACCAGAAAGCATGTCTTTTCATAGGGAGAAGCTCCTATTTCTTCAGAGTACAGTTCAACCAGTTTGTCCTTTGGCAAGGACACATTCCTAGCTTCATATGTCTGCAGCCTCAGTGGGATTCTCCAAGCACGCTAAATTGGAGAGGATACTGATCTATGCAAATGAAACAACAATTTACTGCTGCCATTTTCCTTGAGTAGCTTGCTCATCATCTATCATAGGCTTTGTGTGGATTTTTCAGCTAAGTATTCAGGAGCATGTTCCAAGTTTTGTTCCCCAGAATGCAGGGGAGAGAGATTTATATTCGGTGTAACTGCAATGTCTCATGAATGAGAAGCTGGCTACATGGTAATTATTCAGTGTTAATAAACAACATATTCAGAAAACAAACACAGCAATGAGGAAATAGACAGCAAACAATACACACAGACTGTTGTTTCTAATTAATTTTCTTTCTTGAAATCCATGAATATTGTTTATCACACTGCAATAATGAGACTTAAAATCAAATTAAACATTCTGTTGTTCTTGAAGACTGTTCTAATTTTTAAAGCTATACTGTGTTTTTGCACACATCAGCACATAACAATGCTACTCCTGAGGGTCTAGCAAGCCAGGAATGGGACCAGTGACATTTTTGTGTGAGATTTGATTTATAAGGATGAGAGGTACAAGTTGGCCATATACTAAGAGACAAAAGGCTCCAGGAAGATGTTATTGTGACCTTTCTGTACTTCACAGGGGCTTGTTAGAAAGATGAGGACAATTCTTTTAGCAGAGCCTTTTGCAGTAGTACAAGTGGTAATGGCTTTAAACTAAAAGAGTAAATTTAGACTAGATGTAAGAAAGATTTTTTTTTTACAATGGAAATGGTGGGGCACTGGAACAGGTTGTCCAGAGAGATGGTGGGTGCCCTGTCCTGGGAATCATTCAAGGTCAAGTTGGATGGAGCTCTGAGCAACTAGATCTGATTGAAGATGTCCCTGCCCACTGCAGTGAACGTGTTGACCTGATGACATCAGGACTGGATGACCTTTAGAAGTCCTTTCCAACCAAAACCATTCTATGATTCTGTAATTATCAAACAATGCTTTATATGGTGCTAAAGATGTTTTGGCATATATCTAAAAAAATAAAGGTTTTACTTAGGTTTTACGTATACTTCAGAATATTGACACACTGCATTTCTAACATCGGTGTTTTGTCAAGCTGCTGATAAAAGTGGAAAAATAAAATATATTTTTTAAAATTCTCTTCTCTCATTTTAATGGTTTACTGCCCTTTAAACAGAAGTAGTGAGGACTTCCATTTGTGTGCTAGACCTTTGACAGCAGAAGGACAAAAGGGAAGAAAAGTTCAGTGACTTATCAGAGGTTGCAGTTAGTCTAAGGATACCATTTACATGAAGGGAGATAGAATGTGTATTAGTGCACAGCTGGTAGAATATTGCCATACTACAATTGTTTGTCTGTGCAATTTAGTCTTCTGGCCTTAATGGCCTTCTTGTACAGAAACTGTGGATCCAAGAATATGGCTTGTGGTTTGTAAAAAAAGTGTTCATATATGCAGTAGAACAGGGGGGAGAAGAAAAGAGAAAAAGATGTGAAGATGGCAGCAAAGAATAAATTTTTAGTTAATTAATGACTTAATCAATCCTCTTTATTGTGCACATAGTTAATGTGCATTAATTTATGCACTTGAAATTAACACTTAAGTTTTCCTACTTGTTCTATAGACTTACTGAAATTCTTGCAGTCATATATTGATGTATTTGAGGGGTAGCAACTGGTCCTGTCTTTTGTATTCACTACTGACAACTGTTTTTTGATCCAGGGATTCTGTAGCTGTTTCGTTGGCCACTTACCTTTAGTGATCTTATAGCTATTTCTCAGGCCATTGATTTTGTGCTCTGACATGCAGAATAAGAGCAAATCAAGTAAAAGAAATAAAAACATCAGTAAGAGAGTATTTGTTATTAGGAGTGGGAGGGAATGCACAACATCATTTCTAGTCTTCACAGGGGAAAAAAGAGTAATGAATGAGTTGTCCAGAGTCGTGGGGAAAGAAGAATGGCATCCAAATGACTCTTCGTTTCACTTTTATTTTGGAGCAGTGAATGGTGATTTGTAAAGGTACTGTGACCTTACATATATGCTGTTCCTCCTCCTTTCCTAGGGCCTGCGGATTATTTTTTCAGATGCTTCCAGACTCATCTTCAGAATGAGTGCTTCTAGTCATGTGAGAGCTACTCTGCGGATCTATGCAGAGAGTTATGAAAAGGATCCTAGCCAACACAATAAGGAACCACAGGTAATGCAATAGCATTGAAGTAAGTAACTAAAGTGCTGCCTCGATAGTAGCAGTGGCTACAGGTTTTCATTTTGATCAGAAGCAAAACTCAGTGCTTTGACCCATGTACTGTGTTTGTTAGATGATTTCCCTAGTCTTGTAAATGTACACCTTTTGAGGAAGGACCAGCAGTTTCAACATTATATTGGTGTTATATCTAACACAACAGGAATGTCAAGGGCTGAGATGCCTCATGTTAAATGCTGGGTAATGACTTCAAGTCTGTTAAGAGAAGTCATTCTAGTTAGAATTTTTTTCAGAATTTTTTTAGAGTTATGATTTGATTTATAGAATAATATTTTAAAAAGAAGATAACCATTTTTCAGGCAGATTATCTGAGAGCCACTTAGGGCATCCCAAGGATTCTTCACAATCAGAGTGCAGTTAGAAAATACGGATACCAGAGTCTAAACAATGTAGGGACTCCATGTAAGGGAAAGACCTGCAGCTGTCTAAGAATTATCTAATATCATAACCAGACCTTCTCCTAAGACGAGTGAAGCTTCAGAGAAAATTGCTGGATTGTCTAGTAGATGTCTTATACAATTAATAAAATAAATCACACTTCACACTCTCAGGTTCTTATCAGTAAATGTTCTTTGTGCTGTGATATACAAGAGAGGACTAAGGATATTTCATGGAAAAGAAGTTAAGCATTTGGCTTGTAGTAAATCAAAACTCTGTGGTTTTAAGTCTCGTGTAGTTGTGTCTTCATGATTGGAATGCAAATGCAAATCTGCCAAAACATATATGCTGTCAAATGAATTTGAGCCTTAGGTAAGTGTTTGATGTTTCACCAGATTCTGACCATAAACTTAGTGAGTTTCTTCTTGTGCTTTTAAACAGTCATGTATCAGTCATGAAAAGTGCAGATCACAGAAATTGTGCAGATCCCATGACTGCAGATATGATCTATTAAATTTTGCTTGCATTTACTTGAGAGAGGTGCGTGAAGTCTCACCAGCAATACAGACAATGTCCAGGTTGCAGCAGGAACAGGTCTGCTGCACAAGGCAGTAGGAGCCAGGCGTCCAGACCTACTGCAACGCAGGCAGTTCCCTCCTTGTCCAGGGGACAGTCCTACGGCAGGAAAGCGAGGAGGACACGGAAGCTCTCTGGTAACAAGCTCCCTCAACAAGCGATGGATCAGATTCAGGGCTCATCTGGTGCAGCAGAAGATGGTACCAGAGACAAAGCTGGAGACAAGGATGAGTGGACCTACTCAGGAGACAGGGTCAAAGTAAAAACTGGAGACAAGATACAGCATATATCCAGCAGTCTTTCAGGAGAGGAAGCTGCCCATAGCATGGGCCTGAGGTGCACCCAGGCAGCAGAGCCAGAGATTAGGCTGGAGACAAGTACTCCTACAGTTTAGCTCAGGGAGGGATCAACACCCCTGGGCCAGGCTGTAATGAGCTTTGGGTAGGGTGCAGGGGAAGGTCCTCAGGGGATCCTAAGCAGGCCGGTAGGGCTTTTGACTGCCCTAGGATTTCAGAGTTGGGTCTTTTATTCAGCACACCAAAAGGGTCTGTTATTCTCAAGGACAGAAAAAAGACTGGAAGGGATTTTTTTTCTGTGCTGGTAACAGAGCCTGTCAGATTACAGCATTTTTGGCTGTTGAATCAGGATATTCACTAGTGAACAAATAATCCCAGGGGTAGAAACGTCATTGCCTTGAAACTTGCTACAGGGACTTTTCCTGCATTTATACAGTGCAGGCAAACATTTTAATATCCAGACTGCTTCAGGAAATACATGGTACTGTAAACACCCTCCTCATCTCCTGCCATGTGCACAAAATCTGAGACAAATAGAAGTTTAATCTCAATTAATACAATAAATTCTTTATTTGGTTTTTCATCCCACTGCTTCTCTTTCCTTGCCCTGGCTGCATGCTTGGCCAACAACATGAGTGCATTAGAAACAACAAGGTCATAGATCGTATCCGACAGGCAGATGGTAGACTTCAAGACAGTGCATAAGTTTTAGGAGATCCTCATGTACAAAAATAACTAAACATTTCCCAGGAGAACATTTGATAGTCTTCAGTGAAGTATGTAAAATAATGTGAATAAAATACTCCTGTAAAATAATGTGAATAAAATACTCCTTTTTCAGAAAACAGCATTGCTAGGCAGGGGTGCCATAGTTTTCCTGATAGTGCAATTCCTTTGTTGTTCAGTTTGCTTTAAAGTTTGTACTGACTTGCACACATCTGAAAGAGATGTGACAGATTTGAATTTTCAATAACTTTGTTGTCTATTTGCTGTCAGTAATAGGAACACAGCAAGTGTGGTCAGTTGTGGAAAAAGTACTGACACAAAGAAGTATATTAAGTATATACCTTATGTATTACCTTATGGTATTTAAGGAAGTTGTTACATTTTGAATGATAAATGCTGTTTTTCTGTATCTTTGTAATTGAGGAGATGACTGCATGTGGTTTCTGTATTATTGCACTCTTTCTGAAACAGCTGATCAGGAAAATCTCCCTTCCATACCTTTTATATCATAAACCAAGACAAGATTGGTTGGCTGCTAAAGTAGATATTCAGTTGGTTCTGTTTATTGCACCACCTTTTTCTGGCATCTTTTTTTAGATTATACACTACTCCATGTTTTTCCCTGATGACAATTCCAGTCAAAACCTGAACTGAAAGGCAAAAATACCTTGATATATGTTTTGCTTTTTGTCATAAAAAATAAGTGTCTCTGTCTTGACAGACAACTAAATCATGTTGGAAGTTCCATTTTGTGGAATCATTATGGTGATTAGCTTGACATTGCCTCATACCAGCATCCTTTTCCTCCCTCCCCATCCTTTCAGACAAAGCCTTTTAAAAAATTAGTCCTCTAGCTTTACAGTAGTGTTGAAGTTGTTTTAGCTTGCCTCTGTAGTCTTTGACAATGTAGCTTCTGATGGTGAATCTTTTACAGATAAGCAGACATCTGAACTACATTTTCCAATGTGCATCTTGAGATGTGCATATTATTCTGGAACACTAATTATGGCACTTCTTGAGTTAAACTAGACCTTCTTGACCTTTTGTTCCAGTTTATATGTAGACCAGTGTGTGCTGTAAACCTTAGGTGTTAATGAATGTAAGAGTCATCCAAATAATATTTTAGTACCATCTTTCATACAATTAATTGGTAATACTTTCTACATAGAATAAAGCATAGACAACTTCCTGATCTACAACAAAAGAGTTCAGGGGAAAGTGGTAAAATGTGCCAGTAATTTGTGTTTGAGGTCATGGATAAATGTGAATAGCCATGACTTCTGGCTGTTGAATGATCCATTTAAAGAAATTTGCAGAAGCAGCTTCATGGACACCTGGGAGATAAGGGGTTGTTACTTTTTTTCATTCAGTTATTCCTGTAAGCCAGTATCAACAGTGAAAATCAGGAGCAGTAAAGAAAAAATACCATCATACTCTCTCCAAAGTATATCAGAAACAACTTGATGTTTTCAATTCAAACAAATCAAATTCAATTCAACGTGTTACACATTTAAATATTGTGTAACTTAGAGTGGTGATGCAATCTAGATCTAAAACAAAGTCTTTAAAACAATGCCTAGCACTTTTCTAAAACTGAAACGTTCTGCTCTAGAATTAAAGACCACTCCATTGATGTGGCTTGTCACAGGTGATGCCCCTCATCTCTGGGCATTCTTGAGAATAATGCTTTCCAGATAGTTTTTACATGAAAGATTTATATTTAAAAATTATTCCTTTGTTTTTAACTATTCAAATAGGCATCCAACTAGCATTTCAGAAAGCTCAGTTCATTATGACAAGCAACAGGTTTCTCTCTGAAGTCTTATATGCATTGGACCTTTATGCATTGGCATGTATCTTTTTCTAAGTGAACAGTTATGAGTTTACCTAAGTCAATACAATTGTAAAATGTAGAGGTATGTTCAATGGGCATGAAGTACTAAAATAAGACTTTGTTGACTTTTAGTCTCGTTTATAGCCTTACTTTATTAGGTCACCTCAGTATTTGATTTTTGTACATCCCTACACGTGTCTTGTCCTTTGTTTAGCCACGTGGATGTATTATTGAACTTGGATAAGATTTAAACAGGAAGTTTCATATACAAAGACAAAGAAAGAAATGATCCACAATGGTACTTGTAAATCCAATGTGTTCTTCAACAAAGTGTTGTGGTGCTGTGTCAGGATAAGTGTCCTGAAAAGAGTGTCAGTAGTCAGTAGTCCCCATTATTCTGATAATGACTTAACTAGCTCTGTTTACAGCACATTATAATTTATTATGCGAATTCTGTCAGCAATAAATAGGTGTTGTCAATGAGTCACAGAATTATAGAAAGGTTTGGTTGGAAGGGACCTTAAAGATTGTCTAGTTCCAACAGCCCTGCTATGAACAGGGACATCTCTCACTAGACCAGATTGCTCAGAGCTCTGTCCACACCTGACTTTGAAGATGGAGGATGGGACATTTACAACTTCTTGGGACAGCCTATTCCAGTGCCTCACCAGCCTCACAGTAAAGAATTTCTTTCTAGTATCTAATCTAAACTAATCTTAGTTTTAATCCATTCCCCAAATACATGCCACTGTAAAAAGTTCCTCTCTTTCTTGTAGGCTCCCTTTAGGTGGAAGGCTGCAGTTAGGTCACTCCCAGGCCTTCTGTTTGCCAGGCTGAACTTTCCTCATAGGGCATGTGCTCCATCCCTCTGTTCGGCTTGGTGTCCCTCCTTTGGACTTGCTTTGCGGTTCCATATCCTTCCTGTGTGGGACCCCAGAGCTGATGCAGCACTGCAGGTGGGGTCTCAGCAGAGCAGAGCAGAGGGGCAGAATCCCCTCCCTGGCCCTGCTGCCCACGCTGCTCTGGATGCAGCCCAGGACATGTGTGGCTTTCTGGGCTGTGAGTGCCCATGGCTGGGTCATGTCCAGCCCTTCAGCCGCCAGCACTGCCAAGCCCTTCCGGGCAGGGCTGCTGTGATCTGTCCATCCCCCAGCCTGCACTGGTATCAGGGTTGCTCTGACCCAGGGGCAGCACCTTGCACTTGGTCTTATAAACTCCATGAGATTCCCATGGGCCCACTTCTCGAGCTTGTCCAGATCGCTCTGGGTGGCATCCCATCTTTCAGGTGTGTCAAGTGCACCATTCAGGTTGGCGTCATCTGCAAATCTGCTAAGAGTGCACTTGATCCCTTCGTCTATGTCATTAATGAAGATACTAAATAATACTGGTCCCATTATGGACCCCCAAGGGACACCACTTGTCACTGAAGTCCATTGGGACTCTGAGCCATTGACCACCACCCTCTGGATGTGACTGTCAAACCAGCTCCTCATCCACCCAACAGTCCACCCACTGAGTGTGCAGATTTGTGTTTTTATTGGAAAAGGCAAGCCAATTACAAAGGAAAAACATGAAAGAAAGGTTAAAAATACGTCTGGATCAAACACTGAATTTCTGAAATGAGTTTTGAACAGTGAGCAGCAGTGGGAAAAACCCTCTGATTGGCAGGTGGATCTTGTTTGGTATATGAAAAAAATTTGTTACATGTGAATGTGTACATGAGTGATTATAAAAAATTATTGTTTATAGTGCGAGATATAGGGAACTGAAATGAACAACCCTGAAGTCCTGGATTCTATATCACTTCATTGGGACAAAATGAAACTAATCTATATGGTTCTCTCAGGGCACATACAACACTTAGCACAAGTGCAGTTTGCTAGACAATTATTGCCTCTTCATTTACTTTTGAGGCAGTGGGGTTTTTAGCATATCTGGTTAGCTATCAGAACATACAGTACGGCCCATAAAAATGATATAAAATTGTTCTGGTTTCATCTGGCTAGAATTCATTTTCTTCTTAGTAGGTGGTACAGTGCTGTTTTGGATTTGGTATGAGAATAATGTTGATAACACGTTGATGTTGTAGTTGTTGCTTAGTAGAAGTTAACCCATGTCAAGGACTTTTCAGTCTCACATGCTCTCCCAGGGAGGAGGTACGCAAGAATCTGGGAGGGACCATAGCTGTGACAGATGACCTGAACTGGCCAAAGGGATATTCCATACCACAGAATGTCTTGTTCGGTGCGTTAACTGTGCGGGAGTTAGCTGTGCGGGGCTGATGGCTGCTTAGGTCAGGCTGATCATCAGTCAGTGCGTGGTGGGCTGCTGTATTATGCATCACTCATGGGAGCTTGGTTGGATTTTATTCCTCACTCTTTTTCCTTTTTAAAGCCGGGTGCTGGGTGCAGCTCCTGGGATTTGCATCCCGTCCATTTAGCTCTTGCCCCAGTCCAGCTTTAAGGACACTTCTCCGTACCTCCTCTGGTCCACGGGTCTCAGCCCTGGCTGAAGTGTGGCAATGACAAGGAACGATGGCAGGACTTTTGGGGGAGAACTTTGGTTTTATTGTTTCCAGAGCCGGTGTCCCCACAAAAGGGAGCATCTATGCAGCACCTTTTAAACAGGGGTGGGGAAAGGGGAGGGATACAGACAGTGGACCATCAAGGATAGGGTGGGAGAAACTGGGAACCTGGCCAATCACCCAACAGCTCCCCTGGAATGTACCAGACATCAGGGCGGGGCTGCAAAGAGACTCCGAGCCTGTGAGGAACAGAGCCACAACCCAGGGGAAACCCGATAAACCCAAAAACACATCACAACACTTTTATTATTAATTTTGATATTGTATCTTACTTTATTTCAGTTATTAAGCTGTGCTTGTCTCAGCCCATGGGTTTTACATTTTTCCGGTTCTCTACCAATCTGCCAGTGTCAGGGAAGTGAGCGAGCAGCTGTGGGGTACTTGGTTGCCAACTGGAGTTGAACCATAATACAAGTTTTGCCTTTACTGTTAAAATTCATAAGATTTTCTTAGAGGAGACATGGAATGTGTTACTTCTGTTTGAACTCACTCTTAGATAATGTAGCATGCTTGTGCTATTCAGGTAATTTAGCTTCAGATTCTTCTCAAAGTCCCACTGTAGAGTGAAGAAATTTTAAATCAGCTGGGACTGCAAAGCAAACAAATCATGGGACACTGATTATAAAATATTCCATGAATCAAGGAAATTAGTTTATCAAACCTGATCTTCCCTCAAAGCTCTTTGGATATACTAGAAAAGAACTAATTTTTTGCGAACATAGATGTCTTCATGCTCCACTTGGTTTCTGTTTTCCTTCTGATTATTTCACTTTCATGCCTGCTCTCTTCTATTGCCAGAGGCAGAACAACTGGCTTCTTGACCTTTATTGTAATTTCATTTGTGTTAACAGACAGACGATGCACAAGAATAGAGAGGTCAGTTTCCTTTTTTTCTGTGGAAGGTGTTCTTCTTCTCGCCTGAATCAACTGACCAACTGTGGATATTACAGAGTCAGTTCAGTTCGTTTCACAATGAACCACATCCCTTAGATCTTTTAGGACAGGTGGCTGTACCATACATAAACCTTTCCAAAGACTTCTGGGTTATTTTGGAATAGAAGGCCGAAGCAGGGAGGCTGTGCTGAGCTTTGTGTTGAGCCCCTGTGGCAGAAGCTCTGCAGGATATGCAAGCACATGCTGAGTTTTTAACATACAAGCAGGTACATTTCAGCCCTTCCTAACTTTTTGATAAACCAGATGCATCATGGGACAGATCTTATCTGTGACCTTGATTAGAAGAGAGGAAATTGTGTGGAATTTTCTTGCAAGATCACAGAAAGAAAAACTGCTAGTGAGCCAAGAGGAATAATATATGTGTGACAACTCTGGTACAGATTATTCCCAAGGAAAAGGCTTTTCATCTGTATTTGGCTGATGTTAGATATCTGCTTGCTTGATTTATTTTCTTGTAATCATTCCTCCCAGTTATTTTTTTAGAGGTATAACTTCTATCTGAGGTTCCTAAAGCAAGATTCTGATTAGGTCAGTTCTGTTAATTTTCAATTCTTAAATTTTATCTAAGGGATAACATGCCGTATGTCCTAAACAGTTGCCAAGAGATAAATGGGCTGTTTAACATACAGAGTAATTTCAATTCTCACTTAGAGCTGAAATGTCAATAGTAAAGTTCTACAATTTCTCAAGTAGACAGAACCAATAAAGAATACTTTTAAAAAAGATCTCCTTGAGATATAGAAGTCTTTCTAGAGGAATATTAGTGATCAGTTGGCCGAGATTTATCTCTTGCAACTGAAATGTAAACTGTTCATGGCAGAGGTAAAGGAATTTTTAAAAGGCATATGTAGTCCTAGTTTCTTGTTATTCTGTCCTGTTCTTGCCATTCCAAATATGATGCACTTTTGCCTTTTTTACGTATTTTGGATGAAGAAAGTGTAAAAATTAAGTTGAAGTGTGGAAAGACAGAATTTAAAAAGGACTTTCTCTATTGAGGAGCATGATTGCAACAAGCAGAATACTTAATAGTAATTGGAATAGTTTGGCAAGCTAAATTGTTTTTGTAAATGGATGTCACATAAACTCATTTGATTCCATGTTTTGTTCCAGCATTGTGTAAAGTGTTACTTGTGGGATTTTTTTAATCCAGAGTGCATTTGTTGCCTAAAAAAGCAGGGTCCAGTAAAGCAGGTCAGGAGAGTTGCTTTTTAATTTTACTTGTACTTTTTAGATTAAATAAGGAAGAGGTTTCTTAGAGGAGTGCTGGAGAACTTCAAATGCTTTAGTCTCATCCAGACCTTATAAATTGGCACATTTTAATATTTACTTTTGCAGTATTCGCTCACAGATGTGAATTTGCGCTCTACATATTAATCTTCTCTAAGTATGTTTGACATTAATAGACTTGTGTTCTGCTTCAGTGATTATTCAGTAGATAGGTATCTACAAATATGGAGCTTTTTTTAACAATAACATGTCAGACTGCTCATACTTGTGCATAACAGAGCTTAACCATAAACTCACTTGACACCAGTGGCATTCATGGTGTTATTCCATGACTCTGCTTACACAATTAGTTTCTTCACTCTTTTGATTTAACTGACTGTTTGTTGCATAAATAAAGCAAACACCTCATCCTGACAGAAGACTGTCAGGTGGCTGAAACAGATTCAAAGTATTGATTATACAGGCTTATAAAAAAAGATAGCTATAAATTTCAGCTCTCCAGAATTACTGTTCTGTTTCATTTGATTCTCAAACCTAATGTATGTGAAGCTGGAATTAGTTTATTTGAAAGGGGCAGCTGTGGGAAATCTCTAGGGGTCAAAGTTTGGTGGCCAAATATATGAGTCTCTGAAAAGAAAGTTTTCACACAAGACTCAGTTCTGCCGTTTTATCTTTGTGAATTGTTTAACTGAAAGAAGATCCAATTGCCATTTTAAAAATTGTGTTTTACTTCATTTGCATGTGGTGCTATCATAGCTGTCATCTGTACTCACCCATTCAGGCCTATAAATGGCTATTTAATAAGGCCTGTGGCCTGAAACTTGCAAGTTCATGCTGTTCTGTTGAAATTTATCCTATTAATACAGTTGCATATGGTAGTAGTCAAAACACACTCTATGAATTCTGTTAAGGTAGTTAGTTGTTACAGTACCTTCTGACCTTAAGCTTCACATATTAAGTGTATTTAGGAAGAAAATATCATCTGTTTGGCTTCCCCTCATCAGAATAGAAGCAAGTCCACATCTGTTATTTCTGGGTTGTTTTGTAGTGCAGATTTCGAAGAGCTCCATCTTTCATGTTACACCACCGAGAGCGATCAGTACAGTGTGTATTTACTGGTTTATCTTTTCTGCATAGCTTATGTATACTCAGTGTAACACTTCACAAAACATATGCTAAGCATGATACTTCGTTGTGTCAAGTGCAACAGTAATAGACACCATAGCTGTGTCAGCTTTTGATATTATTGTTTACTATTATTATTGTGTAATTGTACAGTTAAAAGAAGGATTTATAAATGTAATATGTCTTTTGATGATATTTCTGCTATATGTAATTCAATGTATTTCTTCATCTTTAGGCTGTGCTGAGTCCTCTTATAGCAATTGCACTGAAAATATCTCAGATTCATGAGAGGACGGGACGAAAGGGACCCACTGTCATCACTTGAAGCCACGGAAGACTGTTAAACCAGGGCCAAAAGAGGAACAGCAAGGAAGAGACAGAACCTTGTTAAAACTTGTTAGCCATTTGTGCCTTGTATGATTTTAAAAGTTAGGTGGGAAGAAAAATTCAATATAACATTAAGCATAATCATTTGCATTGATCTCCAAATGCAATAGTGTATTGACTTGTTTTACCTGCAGTATCATAATTTCTGATAACAGTATAACCAAAGAAAGAGGCCTTAATGTTCAAATGTTTTCAGCAATGTAGCCGAGAATGACAACTGCTTGGTTTTGAATGCTATGATAAAAGTTGGAGGAATTTCAGTTAGGGGGATGGAGGGAGGAGTTGCAAAGCGAAGACATGCTTGGTGAGCATTGTTTGGGATTCTTGTCACCTTCTGGTAGGTTTCTGAAGAGGTGTACAGAGCATGTCTGAGTCATAGGGCTGTGTACTAAGCTTTGCATGGGGTATATTTCCTCCCCTGGCTCCATGCCTCCTCTCAGGCCTCTCCTGTTGCTCACAGATGCACGCCAACAGCAGTGTTGTATACACACTTACACTTGCTCCCAAAAAAGGGGTTATTCCATACTTTTTTACCCCTGCTTTTTAAACATATCAATGTGACTTGTGCCTTTAGATTCTCCTTATTTTTTGACCCTTTAGTTGTTTTCCTCCAAAAGGAGGCCTTTGTGCTATAGAGCTGATTTTGTCCTTCCAGCAATATGTCGGGTATGAAATCTGACTGTCTTCCACAATATTCCTCATATCAGGAGGTGATACTGGTGCTTACTGTGTTCGAAAGATAATCTCTGCAAGTTCAGCAATTCTTTAAGGAGGAGTTACAGAGGTTTTTTAAGTCTTTGGAGTACTCACGCTCCACTTACCACAAAGCAGGGGAGTGAGAGGGAATTAAACAAACCCTAATCAATTGAATAGAAATATTAGTCTGATTTACCCTCTGGACGTGGTTTCTATTATATTCTTGGTAACAGTGGATCATGCAATAAAAATTTGGGGAGTGCAAGAGATGTTCCCGGCATAGATCTGAGAAGGCCATTGGGGATATGGACATCAGCATTTTTCTGCCTGTGAAATGATACAGCAGTTCTAGCTACAATACTGTGCTCTGAAAAAGAACACAAACACTTTATGCATGTGATTTGCTTGAAAGCTTTGCTTCCTTGGAAACGGTGTGGTCACTTGTATCATTTGTCAAGGTGGCTTTCTGCAGCTTGCCTCTTTGCAGTGTATTTCAGTTCATTGTGGTTGCCAAATTTTAGCACAATTTATATAATATTGCAGCAAAGATAATTCTTTAAATGTCTTTCAACACTTCTGTCAAAAAATGGCTACAACACTTAGTATACAATAAAGAGTAATGCTGTATATTTGTCTTTACATAATTGTGGACAAGACACCCAACACTTTCAAGTATCCTAATAAAGTTGCCTTTATTACAATTACATTATTACTTATTTGGCTCTAAACAAATGAGGTATGAATGTTTTCACTTAGTATCCTGCCATACTATTAAGTGTTCCCATAAACCAAAAGAGATTTTAAGACTTTAATTCTTTTTATAAAGATTTTTCTTTTATATGACATTCTCACACAGTTTGTACATCTACTTTGTAATGTAAGAGCACTCATCTTTGAAGAAACCTTATTTATCTAATATTTTATATTTATTAGGGATTAAACTTCTTTAGGTGCAGGATAATAAGCTCCTAACTAATAGATTACAGATGGTCAAGCAGAGACACGTTCTGGATTATGGCAGTTCAAATTACTGGGCTGTGTGAAAGAACATTCTGAAAGTCAGTCCACTAAAATGTCTAAAATCTCTTGCACATTCTCTGACAATGAAATTACTTTTGATCACATTGTGAACTAGCTGTTTGTACTGTGGAGTATCCCATTTGCCAAGCTTTTCTGAAATGAGAGTGCAGATTGAAAAGTAAGATATAGTGAAGCCAGGTGTCTTTCAGGATGCAGTGGGAAGACTCAAGAACAGATGAAGACTGAAGAAACATGCTTGTGCTTTTATCAGAAAGCTTGTCACTAGAGCTGCAGTAGATGGCAGTCTGCTTTCATGAAGGCAGTTGTCATAAACAAAGGGCATGTTTTAAAATTTCTGTATTGACTTTGTCCTGGGCTGGAGGAACGTTAGTTGTGCCTGTGTACTGAAATGGGGAAAAGGGCTGTTTGAGTCTGGTTTTGAATAGCTGTCAAACAGCAGACTTGCAGAAGTAACCTGACCTGAAATCCACTCACCATCTCTTTTTGTGTGGTGATGGGTGATACTTATAAAATGTTACTGGTATTTTCCACTAGTTAAATGCTTTTCTCTGCAAGAAGATGAATAAAACTTTGTAAGGCTCAAGTACAGCTTTTTATATCTGTTATGTGTGGGAGAGGACTGTAGCTACAGTCTCATGGAGTGTGCTGCATTTCCTGAGGTCTTTTAATTATTAACGTGAGAGATGAATGCGTGGAAAAAAGAGTTATATGGACTTACAAAAAGATGCAAAGCTCCTAAAACCAGACCATATATTTAGCAGAGGGAAAACTGTTATTAATACTGTTCATCTTATCACAGTGTCTAGGCACTGTGACAGAGACTCGTGCCCTCTTGTGCTATTGTTTAATTAACAGCTTCCTCAAGTCTGGAAGTTACAAGATTCCTGTATTATTCAGCTGTGATTGCACTAACATTTACTTAGATCATTCTGTTTCCTAAACCCTCATATTTTCTCTGTGTTCAGAGGCAATTGGGAAGGCAATATACTACTCACCTGAACAACAGGATCGCAGAATCCTTGAGGTTGGAAGTCTAGTTTATCAGGACTAAAATCACCTATGCCCCAGCTCACAGCAGAGTCAGGTAGAGGAGGCTGCCAAGGACCATGTGTAGTTGGTTTTCATTATTTTCAAGGGCTGAGATGCCAGTACTTCTCTGGGCAAACTGTACAAGTGATGGACTGCTCCCATAGTGAAAAAAAAACAAAACCAAAAACCCAACAGCAAAACCTTCTGAAGTGTTCAGATGGAATTTCATGTGATCCAGTTTGTGCCCATTGCCTCTTGTCCTGTCGCTGAGAAGAGCCTAGGTCCATACACTCCTTTTTTTTTCCCATCAAGTATTTCTAGAAATGTGTAAGATCCTTCAAGAGTTTTCTTTTCTCCAGACTGAACGCTCCCAGCTCTCTCAGTGTATCATCATATGACAAATTTCCAGTCTCTTTTTTCTTGTGGTCCTTTGGTGGAGGTACTCTGCAATGTCCATGTCTGTTCTGTGCTTGGGAAGCTCAGACTGGGACCCAGCACTCCAGATGTATCTTTACCAGTGCTGAACAGAGGGAAAGGATCACCTTCCTCCAGCTGCTGCTGCTGTTGCTGTTTTTCCTGGTGCAAATCAGGATGTCAGTTGCTGTCTTTGCTGTGCAGGTGAGTTGCTGGTTGCTTAACAACTTTAACAACTTTTTGTAAAGCATGTGACTCCCAGATCCTTCTCTGTGTAGCTGTTTTCCAGCCCACTGGCCCCAGCATGTGTTGGTGTCTGGATTTCTTCATCCACAAGGGCACGACTTCCCTTTGTTGAACTCCAGTATTGTAGAAGGTCGTGAAGTTGGTTAAGCACAATTTACCTTTCATAAATCCTTCCTGATCCTAATTACCTTCTTGTCCTTGGCTTTGGCAAGGGTTTCCAGGATTGGCTATTCCATCACCTCCCCAGGAACTAAAGTGAGGCTGACCAGCCTATAACTCCCTGGATCCTCCTTCTTTTAAGGGCAGGAGTGCTATTTGCTTTCTTACCTCAGGGACCGCTTTGGTCACCCACAATCTTTCAAAGGCAATAGAGGGTAGCTTGCAATAGCGTGGCTCATCTTCTTTAGCTCTGCGCATGCCATCCTAAGTCATTCCATGGATGTGTGTACTTCCTGGTCTTTTCTTGCTCCATCCAAGGTAAGTCTTCCTCGCTCCATACTTTTCCTCTAATCTCAAAGGTCTAAAGGTCCTGAAGGCTGCTTTTACAAGTAAAAATGGAGGGAAAGAAGGCATTGAGCACCTCAGCCTTTTCTATGTCCTCTTTCAACTTACGTGACTGTAGAAACTTTCCCCATTACCTTCACATTTCTCCTCTGTCCTAGTTTCACCAATACAGAGTTATTTTTGCATTTGTTGGGGTGGAGGTGTGGGAAGGTCAAGGAGGCTGGAGCCATATGGACGTGTACAGGTGATTTATTCTATACCAGTCATGTCATCGCTGTAGGGCATGGCTTCGGGTAGAAGAAAAGGCAGAGTGGATTTTTGTTCCCTGTTTACCTGTGAAAGCAAAATGTGGAACAGATTGGTGCAGTCGGTGTGGCCTGGGCAGACACATGCAGACTGGCTTGGGGGATTTGTCCATCATTGTTTTCCATTGTCTCAGGTGTGGGACAAAAAAACCCGCATTGCTGTGGTAATGTCCACCCTTTTCTGCTTTGTCTCTGGAAAAGCCGCATGGCCACTGCATGTGGTAACACCTGCCATTTTTCTCCTTTGTCTAGGAGAAGCTGCACATCACTGGCCATGGTAACAGCAAGACTGCTGGACTTCCATTAGCATTTTTGGTGTATAATCAGCCTCTTTAATACATTGTTATTAGTATTGTTGCTGTTACTGTTTATTTTCCTTATCTTATTACTATTTTTCCAGTTAATTGTTGTGTCAACCTATAATCTCTGCCTTTTTGTCTCTTTCTCACTGGAGGGGGGTGGGAGGAAGGGAAGTGGCTGTTTGGAGCTTAATTTCTAGCTGTCTTAAACCACAACATCACCTCATTCAACTCCAGGTGGGCTTTGGCTTTCCTCATCTCATCTCATCCCTGCATGATTGTACAGTGCTCTGCATTCCGCCTAATTCAGCTGTCGCTGCTTCCGTTTACCATACATTTCCTGTTTATATCTGAGTTTAGTCAGGAGCTCTCTGGCCATCCATGCCTTTTGCTGCCTTTGTTTGCACTTTGCATATCAGGTTGAATGATTCCTGAGCTTAAAGGAGGTGATCTTTGAAAACTAAACTGCTGTCCTGGACTCATCTTTTCTCCAGGGCCAGAACCCATGTGACTCTTCCAAGCAGCTCTCGAGATGTTAAAGTCTGCAAACTTCAGGTCCACGCGTTGCTATTCTCCCTCCTCTCAAATTTCTCAATTCACCATCTCATTATCATTGCAGCAAAAACCTTCACATGCCTACGCATTTCTTCTGGTGTTGTGGCTTCTCAGTCACCAGTGTCTGGAAGTTGTTTGTCAATGCACTGAATCCGTTCTGTTCTGAACCTTTAGTTTGATTGATTCATATCCTTCAGCCCAAATAAAATTTATTTTAATGTAAAATTTCCAGCTGCTACTCTTGGCAAAGATAAATTCATGCTATTATGTACAATCAAAAGCAAAGTTTAAAAACCTTTTGCTGCCTTAAGATTGTTGACATCTTTGAGCTTGTTGCCCATGCCATTTTGCATTAAGTTCATAGTCAAATAGTTCATTAGCTGAAAAGAGAAACTTAAAACCAGATTGTATCAAAATATTAGGTATTAACCTGGGTGTTCTCCCTATCTCAATAACTTTTTTGTATCAAATACTTTATTGCAAATTGCAGGTTGAGGATGCATTTATCCTCAGTTTCACATTTCTGTGTTCATAACCTCTCAACATAACCTCTGGTCATAACCTCACAACAGCTGAAAAGGGCTGGTGCTAAAAAGGGGCACTGCAGGACTCTTATGGAACTGGGAGAAAGGAAAGAACTTCCTGGTTGTTCATAAATATATGTGGAAATTCTCTGAATGCATTTCCTATAGCAAACCAGTCGAAGAGCAAACTTCAGTGGTACTCCTGCAATACTTGCTCTTAGTATGACCCAGAACTGTAGTCCCAGCCATTTTCCACTCTCTTTAATATCACCTAGTGGAAAAGTTAGATTTCCACAGGGGGAAAAAAATCCAAAATTAAGCTAAACATGCACAGGACAAGCATTTTCCTGTGAGATATCTCCTGCTTTACCTGCCCACACTAATACTTGCACAATGCTGGCTGCCTTCAGAATCTGGGACTCTGGAGTAAAGAAGCAAGAGATTTTGGGGGATGGATATGGTAATGCTAGGAGGTAAGGCCATAACGAGGTCACTCAAGCAGATTCTCTCTTTAGCTGTTTTGGAAATAATGTGTTGTGTTCCTCTGATTTTTGTTGTTCTTTGTGGTGTGCTGCTTCTCAGTCACTTTGAAAAATATTTATATCTTCTGTCTCTTTAAGGGGCTCTTTTTTCTCCCTCTGGGTACTTTACTACATTTCTCATCCTCAACTTGTCTTGAAAGGATTTTTCTTCCTCTGTAGCTTGTCTACCCCTTTTTATTCTTCTTTCCTTTTTACTTATGGCCACTGAAGTATTGTGTGTTCTTCCCATAAAGGATGAAATTCTTTGAAAGACAAAACTGATGCAACTGGCAGTTTCCTGGCCTTAGCCATGGCTACCACCATGGCTTGCATGTAATGCTTAACTAGTTGTCTTACAGTACGTGAGCATCTGGAAAGCGTGATATCTTTTCTGTTGTCTGGTCTGTAACAAAACTGGGAACAGGTTGCCCAGAGAGGTGACACATGCCCCATTCCTGGAAAAATTCAAGGTCAGGTTGGACAGTGTTCTGACCAACCTGATCTAATTGAAGATGTACCTCCTCATTGCAGGGGCTTGGACTAAATGATCTTCTCTAATCCAAACCTTCCAACGGAAAAATAAAAGTTCCATCTAAAGTAAATGTTACGAGTTCAAATCTGAGTGAACTCTCATGAATTTTTTCTTGCCATCTGGAATTATAGATAACAGTGGCCTGAATGCAAATTTGCCTCTGATTTTGTGGGAGGAAGGATATATGTAACAGAAGGAGGAAGAGTCCATGCCTCTGTTTTTTCTGGTGCTTGTTGCGTCATTATGAAGCCACTTGTGCCAGAAACAGGGTACAGGGTGCCTTTTTCAGTTCCCACAGTCTTGAGTAAGCTGTGACAGAAGCAACTGCTCTTAGAATAAGCTCAGAGGAATCAGAGACAATTTTCCTCTTGCAATTGATAGTTTCTTCCAAGGAGATGTAAGCATAACCAGAGTTCTCTGTTTGGCAGTTAGGTGATGTATTTTATTGTGGTCTTATCCTGAATCATGGGCACCTTGTATCATATAATGAAATACAAGGCACTTGTTTTAAATACAAATTTTATTCTTGAATTCAGTAGTAAAATAGCAGTTATTTTTACCCCCACATAAAACAAATAACTTGAAAGGCATACAATACAAAAATAGTCAGTTGCAACAAATAATCTGCAAATTTCGAACAAAAGCTAAGTTAATAGGTTTCCCAAGTCAGTTAATGTATCGAAACCAAAAATCAGAGCTTTCTTCTGAAACTCCTTCTGAAGCACAAGTCAAGATTGGTAACACCACGATGCTTCGTTTATCTTGCAGCATAAGAAACTCCTGTTGCCAGAGATGGTGACTTCTACTGGACACAGCCTGAGCATTTCTATTTCTATGGAGATTTAATCTAATTTGAAATACTGAGCACTTTTACATATCCCCTCCAACTCCACTCTAAGTCACAAATGACCAATATTTCTCCTATGCAATGTCACCCTAAGTAGTGTTACTATTAGGGATCTGATAAGGGACACTGACACAAGTCTTCTTGCAGTTTTCCCTGCTTCACAGATGCGGGATTTTACTGTCTGCCTGTCTCTCATGTTTTGACAGGTGTTGCTCTTCCTGAGGTCCTCTGGAAGTCTGGGTCCTGTTGGCAACTGATTCTTTGCATGGATATATAAGAATTTAACCCCCTTCTGGGGTTTGGGTCTTCGGCAGCTGTTTGCTGCTGCTCCACAGATAATTTGTATGGTGGTGGCTGTTCCTGCTCATTTATTTCACTGAAAAACTCTGCGCTGCTTTCACTGTATGGAGGCGGTGGAATATTGATGAGTTCTTGCTGTTTTAGTGTGGAGGCAACTGACAGTGGGGAGACCAATTTTTCAGGATCTATGCTGTCTTCATAAGAGGGAGGATAGAAGTCAGGCCTAAAATAAGCAAACCAAAAATAAACACATCATGGTGAAATGTGATTTTTTTGTCTGTTATGTTTCCAAAATTTAGATGAGGCTTTAACCATGAACAGACACCTAAGTGTGTTTAAAGCAATGAAATATATTAATATAAAATATAGGCATAACTGGTATCATTTGCCTTGTCTTTGTACAAAATGTTTTATTAAAACACAGCATTCTAAAAAGACAAGCCTTTCCCTTGAAAATTCCCAGCCATGGCATATAAACACTCACGCTTGTGAGTATATTAACAAGTGCCTGAGAAAAGTTTAATTTGGAAGAAGAATGAGATCAGTGTTCAAAGTTAAAGATAATAACCATTGTTTTCCACAGTTTTAAAATAAATTTGGTATGTCTCTGCTTATCTAACCAAAATTTACTGAATGTTGCTTTTATAGTGCCTTTAGAGCACCCATTGTCAGTGTTTCTAGTACGGTTTCCACAACAGTCCAGGAAAAGTAATTTGTATCCAATGACCATATTAAAGAATTTTGTCAGGTCTAGTGCAGTTTAAGAAACTCTCTCTCAAAGCATAAGACTTTGTTAAGAACAAAATCATAGGGTCACTGAATGTTCTGGTAAGGGACCTTAATGACAATTCAGTTCCTGCCATGGGCAGGGCCAACTTCCCCTAGACCAGGTTGTCCATCCAACCTTGCCTTGAACATTTCCAGGGATGGGGCAGCTACAGCTTCTCTGGGCAACCTGCTCCAGTGACTCACCACCCTCACAGTGAAGCATTTTCCCCCCAATATCTAACATAAACATAACCTTTCTCCACTTGAAACCATTCCCCCTTGTCCTCTCACTACATGTTCTTTTTTTAAAGTCCCTGTCCATCTTTCCTATAAGCTCCCTTCATGTACATAGGGTGATGTATGTAGTCTCACTGGAACCTTCTCGGGGCTGAGTAACCCCAGTTCTCTCAGTCTGCCATCACAGGAGAAGTGTTCCATTCCCCTGATCATCTACATAGCCCTCTTCTGGACCCACTGTAGCAGGTCCATGCCCTTTCTGTGCCAAGGATGCCACATCTGGATGAAATGCTCCAGGTGGGGACTCGCAAAGACACAGCCAAGGAGCAGAATCCCCTCCCTCAGCCTGTTGCTCACATTTCTTTGGATGCAGCCCTGGACACATTTTGGGTTTCTGGGCTGTGAGTGCACATTGCTGGGTCACATTGACCTACTCATCAACAACCTTCCCAGGTTCTTCTCCCCAGGGCTGCTCTCAATCCATTCTCTGCCCAGGCTGTGTTTGTGCTTCAGTTTGCACCAACCCAGGTGCAGGGCCTTGCACTTGGCCTGGTAGAGTTTCGTGAGGTTTTTAAATTGGGGATAATTAGATAAGAAAATTTCAGCAGGAGCCATATAATGAATGAGCTGAGGCCCCCTGCATACCTCAACTTTGGTAACCTACATGAGCACCTACCCCACAACAACATCTGAAATTGTCTGCTGAGGTGGAACTCAGGATGCTCCTATGTGAAGCTGGAAAAGCTGTACCTGCTGCCTCCATGCATGGCTTCGGAAGCTTTGGAAAATCTGAAACTTTTCATCGGTTTCGTGTAGTATACCTTACCTCAGGTATTGCTTGCATGAATGGCTGTTTGCCTATTGCTGCTTGCTCTAGCAAATAAAATTTCAGACTACAGTTCTTTCCACAGAAAAATAATACAATGGTTACAGGATTCGCATTTAGTAAAAACCTTGTATTACTTCTTTTGTCTCACAGTACGTTTTAGAAATAGCGCCCAACCCTCCCAATTCATCTGCAACACATACCTGTCTATGGTGCAGACATGTGGTTCTCTGTGGCTGGGAATTCGAATGAAGATGCCAAGGGCCCTGTATTTCAGGACTTCATGGAAAGTGCTCCAGAAAATGCCAGTAACAAGGAGACAGAGCCCAAAAGCTAACAGGCAATAAAACACCAGCTTGTTGTTACCACATCTGCACATGGGGGAATTTGTGGACATGCAAAGTACTCCCAGGCAAATAGTGGAGAAACTGAGTACAAGCATAAAAAAACGAATTAAAGTAAAAAGACCTTTTGGCATCTTTTGCAGAAGACACAGCAGTTTGTTTCTGTCAGCTGTTTGTTTGCTGGCTCTCTCTGCTGTACTTCTGATCTTCATGTATGGGTGCTTTATATGCTGCAGGACCAACTGGCCTGTAGAAAATTTAGAGAAGCAGGCAGTTTTAACCTACTCATTAACTCTTTGAAGACTTATAAACTCTTTTGAGATTAATTTGTAACCTTCTACCTGCTTTAGGAAGGAAGCAGAAACTTCCTGAACCATCCCTTTGCCACTGTAATCTCTGGAGTGTAAACTTGGACTGCTACCTTCGTTGCGTGATTTGCAGTGGTTTATACACTTCACTGCTTGTGAATGAGACCTGTATTTGTTGAATTTGACCTACTTAACTTTAAAAGAAAAACAACCAACAAAGATGCCTGTCGCTGTTATGGATTGCATGAAATGAAGACTTCGACATTTCTTGAGATCAGAAGGCTTAACTTTATTGTAAAAAGGCGTCTTTTATACCACCACTCGCAAACCATTATATCACTGGCCAAGTGGCACAACGCCTCTCTGCCACCGTTTGGGCTGAGGCTGAAAACAATGTTTTGAGAATGAACAGAAAAGGAAAAGTAAACAAAAGGGATATTTGGAAAATAAGGGAAGTTTACAAAAAACCTTTATCAGTCCATTGCCTGAGAACATGAAATTCCTCACAGAGCTGTCCTTGGAAAGGCAAGGAGCTCTCTCCTGGGAAAGCCTAAAGCCTGTTCTGAGATTTCTCTAAGTCGCACTGAAAAACCAGCCCCACAGATGCCATTGAAAGTTTGAAGGGAAAATACGCTTTGTATAAATGCAGACATTGACATGGGAGGGTAATGGGCATAGGTAAAAACTACTGTTTTCTGAGGCAGGAATGTCATCTCACCTTTTCTCTCTGACTTGCCAAGATAAGGTAGCACTAAAGAATATTAGTGTCTGACAGGTATCAATCTAGGTTCAACAAAGGATTTGCTTCCCTAAGCACTAGCTGTTGCCATCCAGTACCTTGGTCCTGATAGCCTAGGAAGCTGACATGAAGGACTTGCATGACCTATGCAGTCCGTAAAGGAGTCCAGCACCTCAGGCTGGGACGCAGGGGAGCCTTGAGTGGTGTCTGTGCTCCCAGAAGAAGCATCAGAAGGCAATACATCTCTTAGTGAGCAGACATGGAGCTACCCCAAAAAAATCCTGGGCTCTGACTAGTACTCACAGCTTTCTCTTCAGCTGCTTAACTTGCGTGGTTGTTACTGGATGGGTATTACAATAGCCGGCTCACACCTCCCTCTACTGGTTTGTAAGGTTCGAGTTGCAAAAACGGCAAAAAATTCAACTGCAAAAGCAACTGGTGACACAACAAACAGATTCCTTCCCTTAAAAGACCTGCTTCAGTGGAAAAGACATAAAGTGGAGCAGATTCCCACTAATGTGAGTTGCCACTCAGCAAGTGTGCAGGTGCTTGTTTCTCAGGTTCGAGGGAGGGGTTTGGTCAGGGAAAACTGTTATTTTAGGCACTGACTTCACCAAATTCAGGTCTTTGAAAGAGGTTGCCCAGTTGTGACAGAGGAAATCAGTAACCAAGAGGGTAAAGCCATGTGTTGGGGGTAGGAATTTGTGTAGGGAAGGTGTGAGTGGAGTTGAGAACATGAGAGGCAGGTGGAGCACAGTGAAGTGGTAGAGTCAGTGCTGCTGGATGCCCACTCAACAGCAACAGCTGCTCTTCCAGAAATGTGACTGCAAAAGTGTACTGTGACAGAAACACATTAAAATAAACTGTCTCAAAAGGCAAGTAATTTACATCTGTCTTGCCTAATATGAAGTCTACCCGTTCATCTTCCTTCTGCTGCAGGACTGTTTACCAGGACACCTTTGCTTCATGCTCTCTTGTTTCAAGTATGAATGAATGCTCTTCCTTCAATTTGTTTTCCCATAGGTTAACAGATCCAGCTGACTTTACAATAATCTTTTTTTCTGTATAATTTCTACTTTCTGCATATCTGTTAAACATACTTTATTTTACAAAATACGTTTTATTACTTCTGGGTTTTTTGATGTTTCAGATCTTAACTCACCTAAATAGAAATACCGAGTTATTCATGACTGCTATCTAAAGTTCAGTTAATTAATGTAATTCACATCTTCTGTAATGCTACTCCTGCTACAAGAGTGTATGTATAAAATAATGATGTTGATAAAAATAATTTTTACTTCTTGTTTTCTGTATAGATCTGTACTCACTTGCCTGTTTGGTCATTGAAACGTGCACCTGGAACATTATAGCATCATATCTGTGGTGATAAAGGATTAGTTAAATGTTACAGGAAAACCTGGACAGGAAATTTTATTCTCTCTATGTGATTTCTCCAAGAGGTCAGTTTCATCTATGGCTAAAGACGATGGGTATATTACGCTTGAAAACAGCATCTGTGTCTCACCTAGCAGGTATATAAAGGAAAAGGAAAAAAAAGAAGGTGACAATAGCACCATAATGCTGTTTAATTATAAGGGTTCCATTATTTTTCTTATTTTCCATCACTTCAGATTTTCTGTGATGTTGTTCTTGGCCTTTTCCAGTTTCCCTAACATTTTGCAACTTGATTGTTTTGTTGGCAGTGAGTGTCTTGGACTGCATCAGACTGGATGAGCAGATTTCCTATTTCTCTTACAAAACAGGAAGAAAGTCCCTTCTAATGAGATCAGGTGGGAAAAGGGAATAGCTAACATGGTGTAAAGGTTACTGAGCAGAACTGGCTGCAGACCAAGGTCAAAAGGTAGCAGTCCAGATGGAGAAAAAGCAATTCTTAGGAAGTCTGATTGAAGATGAACTTAATGGGTGTTCCACTGGATGATTTGACGATTGTGATTGTTTGGCAATTTGCATTTCACTTTGAAAGGTCACTGCTTATCCTGTATCTTGTTGAAACATGTAAGGCTTCAACAAACCAGTTTCTAGAATTATGCTGCTGCTCAAAAAGAGATATGTGATATACACATTTTCATGAGAGTTGTGAAACGCAAACTTATTTTTAAACTACTAATAAAATGGAAAATTTAATAATCAGAAAATTTAAAAATAGACCTTTTAATGAAAATGTTTGTGGTGTGTTAGAGCCAGCTGCATATAATATCACAGTACATGCACAATATAAGATAATGCCATATTTGAGGTCACATTTGCTACTAAAAAGTGATATTTTACCAGAAATTTGAAGATTATATGTTTTACTCTGGTCTGAAATGAATTATTTTAAATAAAATTAAAACTCTGAATTTACACCAGTTTTGATTTTTTCTTCTGTAACTTTCTAGCACCCTTATCTGACATGATTTATTGTTGTAGCTCACTTAAAGGGTTTTTTTATGTTGTTGTCAATAATTCAGAGCAGATTTGCCAAAGGGTTTCTTTAGCAATTCCAGTATTCCTTAAAAATATATAACCGAGTTGATGGGAAATGATTTCAAGCTCTGTAGGTGTAGTCTCTTCTCTATATCATACCTGAATTAGTGACAGTTTTGAGATCATAGAAGAGTTTGAGAATGACTGAGAGTCGATGCAATATGAACATCAAAATTATATTTCACAGATCATTTTCCAACATGAGAATGTGATGATGCCTACACAAAACGAGATGCATGAACACAGCCAGGGCTACTCTTTGTGTTTGAAAGTATTGTGATTTTAGGAGATGTGGCTCCTATTTGAGAATGAATGATTGAATTTCATAAAGGAAACTGAGTACAATTCATTTTACAAATACCTGAAAAGAACAGAAATTAACTGATTGGGTTGAAAATAGTACGCTGCAGGATTTCTATTGAGAAATTTCCCCAGACAGTTCAGAATCGTTTACTCCAGATATGGCAACAGAAAAAAAGCAATTAATACTTGAAATAAGGAGAATTAAGTTATGAAGTTTTAAAATCGCTTGAAAAATTTTGAGGTTTAACAGATAATATTTTTGGCAAATATTTAAACTTTATTTTTGGTGAATCAGATGTTCTTTTTTCCCAGGTATTCTTTCCAAATTTTATTGGTTTTGTTATTTACTAAAAGAATAACATAGAGTAATTTTGCTAACAATTGTGAAAACTAACAGTAGTTCAAAGTTTAAAAGCTTTAAGCTTTAAAATTCAATAGTTTAAAATTTTAACAGTTTAAATCTTTTAAAGTGATGATGTGAACTGGCTAGTCAGAAAAAATTACACATAAATGGGACAGTTCCCTAATGAATATGGAATTATCTTTGGTCTATTAGGCTATTTATTGATGTATCTATAAGAATTGTATATTTTTGTAAAACTTTGAAATGAACATGATGGATTATCAGGACATCTGAGGCCTTCCCTTTAATTTATATATGTCAAAACCAGAATGCTAGCTGAGTCAGGAAAAAAAAATACAGTAGACACTGCTCTTCTTTTTCTCTTAGCAAGAAGATATACTGGAAGGCTCTGGCAATGAAAATACAGGCATGCTTATTTGTCTCATGTTCACATCTTTTAAAATACCGTGTCTTGCCTGATATCCAGGAGCCTGGGAATGCTATGAATTGAATATGAACATCTCTAGAACCAGACATTATGGTTCTTTCTGTGGAATTAAGAAATAAACAAATTATCATGTGTACAGTGAAATAGAATGCTTTTAAAATTAAAAAAACCCAAACCAAACAAGAATAACTGAGCCTACCAAGCAGAAGGCTTTGGTGTCTGTTTACCCAAGCCTAAGGATCAGGGCTGTGGGTAAACAGAGTGACAGCCTGGCTGAGCAGTGTGGATTAGAGGGTGTGCAGGGCCATCATCTCCATTCTGCTCTGTTCCTTCTGTGCCTCCAGCACAGTTGTATCTGCACAACTTCTGAGTAGGAAACAATTTTACAGCACTGCTTAGCAAATATGGACAACTTCAACCCCAAAGAATGAGGATCCTCTGTACATGAGACAAGGTCCCTTTTGTTCATGCATCGGTACTGTAGATGATGTGCCAGCTGAAATGTTCATTTAACAGAAAGATTTGTATTCCACCATTACAATTGTGAGGATTTTGGCAGAATTCCAATCATAAATTGGTAAAAAATTACCATTTAAATAATAGTGCCATTGTAGGTAATTAGCTGGTTACATGGTTCAATGTCAGTGTAAAATGTCTGGGGAAAAATTTTACTTAGGGAGAAAGTGAACAAACATTATTTTCTGTCCAAAATTTAAGTCTCACTCTTCTTTTTGACTTTCATTCCTCCTACATACTTCTTTTCTCCAGAAGACAGTTGTCCTAAGGATTCTTAAATTGAGGTCTAGGAGTAAAATCTGTCTCTGTATAAGGAGTCAAAGTAGCCTGTATAGATAATTCCAAGTAGGGCTCAGACAAGCATGACAACATAGGATACTGCCCATAGAAACAGTGCTGTTCTCCTCTAGGAAAGGCGAGGACTGCCCTGAGCACTTTTTAAATCTGTCTTTAGTTTTATGGTCTGGAGGGCACTGAAGCACAGTCCTGTTGGCACTGATGGCTATTTGCCGTTGGCAGCAGGAGCAAAGTCAGGTATCCTGTCTTGGCTTGGAGATTTCAGTGGTTTTATCAAAAGCAGATCAAAAGTGAACCTTGAAGGAGCTGCTGGTATCTCTTGATCTAACAAAGCACAAAAAGCTTGGAGCTAGCTGTTTGGCTGTGCTGGAATGTTAAATATTAAAACAAGGATTCCTATTGGCTTTCAAATGCAGTTAAATATTGTAACACAATTAGATTGAACTTCCTGAAACTCTTCTTATTTGACGTCATTCCAGTAGGCTGGCTGAACATTACAATCAAATATTGTACATCAGTAGAGTTTAATTATCAGAGGTGTAACTTTTAAGAATTTTAAGTGGAATAGATACAAAATCCAGCTCTATGTTAGAGGAATATCCTGTGAATTTTACACAAAATTGACAAATGGTCTCAGGTAGTGAGATCTTAAAATATTTCTCAAAATTATTTTCCGAGTGAATCTGGTGTTAGAAATTACAGTTATCTGTATTTGTTTCCATAACTGCAGTGCATACTTCGATTTGTAATTTTACTTGCAGAGGTCTACTCATTTCTGATTTGAACCAAACGAGTTAATCAATACTCAAGTAAATGTCAATAGTCTACCTTTCAATCAGGCATGTCTGTAAATAAGCAGGTTTTCAGCACTTACAGCATACTTGATTTGCCAAAGAAAGTGAAGAAGGTGGATATCACAAGAAAATACAAAACAATTTAAAATCACAACAAAATACAAAACAATTTAAAGAGAGAGAATTAAGCATATTGGTGTAAGGAGCAGTTAACACAAATACAAATTGACTGAGAAAGCACATGGACAAGACCTACAGCCTGTGGCATGTGTGAAGCTTGCATTGTGCAAAGTTTTCACACTTCTGTGCAAATGAACAGGCCTGACTTATGAAGAACTGGTCAGCCAAAACAAAAAAAAAAAAAAAAAAAAAAAGAGGCCAGTATAATAAAAAGTGTCTTAGGAGATGGGTGTTTGAGATAAAGGTCTGCATTTTGACAGGTGGACCCATAAACATCAACAGAACTCCAGGGCTCTTTAATTTTCATTCATTAACCAGACTGTGCTGGTACTGGCAGGAAATACCTACACAACACTACTCATTAATGCACAGAGCAAGGAGACCTACATTTAGGTTTCTGCTTTACAGGAAAATGGAATGGAGGAGACTGATATCTCCCTGATGATTCAAGGAGAAATGTCTCCCGCCACTACAGGATGTGAAATGCATGAGCCACAGGTGCATGCAGAGGCTGGCAGTCTGGTTGCAAAAGCTGACTAATTCCATGCTTCTGGGAAGCATTTCCTTTCTCTTTGCAGGCTGCTACAGAGCACTGTACTGACATTGCTTCTCACTATTTGGAGATCCCCTACTATACATGATACAAAACATCTTCAACCCCTCACAATGCATGTGTAAACTCTGTCTCCATTGTAGATCACCAGACTTCCTCTTAGAGAAGGCTAAAGGGCCCTTCCCACCTCAGAAGGTTCTGTAGGAAATAGGGGTCTCTGTTGAAGACCTTCCAAGGATGTGGAGTGACAGAGCAGACCCTATTTCTGGTCAAAGAGATGTAGTATGCTGTATGCATACTTAAGTATGATGTATGCATACTTAAAATACAGCCTGGTCTGCAACGTCATACAGGTCCAAATGAAGCAATGGGGAGGCCTCATCACAGTCTACAGCTTCCTCACAGGAAGAAGAGGAGTGCCAGACACTGATCTCTTCCTTCTGGTCACCAGGGACAGGACCTGGCAATTGCATGAAGTTGTGTCAGGGAAGGTTTAGTTTGGATGTTAGGAAAAGGTTCTTCACCCAGAGGGTGGTTGGGCACTGGGACAGGCTCCCCAGGGAAGGGGTCACAGCAGCAGCCTGACAGAGTTCAAGAAGCATTTGGACAATTCTCTCAGGCACATGGTGAGATTCTGGGGGTGTTCTGTGCAGGGCCAGGCTTTGGACTTTGATGATACTTCTGGGGTCCTTCAAACACAAGGAGTATTCTATTCTATGAACTGCAGTTGCTGTCAGTTTGGTCTTGATGAGTTTATAGAGCTTATGGTCCAGTACCCCATTGGTTACCCCTTGGTGGGTTCTATATTCACAGATGAAAAAAGATAGCAAAGACCCCCATTATTCTTTGGGGTATAAAATTTAGGGATGTTTTTAATAGTGTGGCTGATGGGGCTCGTACTAGAAGCACCAAGTAGAACCACTGCTGGTGGTGATGTAGGAGGCAGAATCACTGTTAAGGAGACCATAGAGTGTAACACAGACTTTTGTTTTTGACAAATCATTAATGATCTGGTGGATGATATGATGATACTCAAAAATAATCCAAGAAAGTCACTGCTTTTGATTGATGGATTTTTGATGAATTGGTTATAGGACAAGGGATAATGGTTTTAAACTAAAGGAGGGTCAATTTAGATTAGATATAAGAAAGAAGGTTTTCACAATGAGGGTGATGAAACATTGAAACAGGTTACCCAGAGAGGTGGTAGATGCTCTATCCCTGGAAACTTTCAAGATCAGTTTAGATGGGGACAATATAGTGGAAGATGTCCCTGCTCTGTGCAGTGGGGTGGGACTGGATGACCTTTGAAGTTCCCTTCCAACCCAAATAATTTTTAGATTCTATAATTCTATGATTGAGAACACAAGGAAGGAAAGGCACAAGGAAAAAAAAAAGCCAGCAAGCTAACAGAAAACTGGAAAAAAAAGGTAACTTTTCCATTTGGATCATGGGTCAACCAAAAACATTGTCTGGATAATAAGACAGCAACTCTGCTTTGAATTTAGTACTTAAGAGGAACTGATGAGTAAATCCAAGCAATATCAAATACATTCTTACTATGGAGCAGGGAAGGTAGGTCATACCGGACTGACTCAAGTTCCTCGGAACCAACAGGACTACACATAGAAAGATAACACTTCACAGAGAACATTTCCGGCTTCACAAGAGGGGAGGCAAGAAATCTGCAATACTGCTGATGACAAGGTTCAGTGACACAAATGTAGTAGAGACAGATATGACCATAGGAGGCCTCAAGAAAGATCTTTTCTGCAGGGATGAGGAAGCCTTAACATTCATATTCAAAGGCGTTGGTTCCATACATGACTTATGATACCCTGCTCGAGGTTCCTTTGAGCCTGGAGCAGACACACAGAAGTGCTGTTGAAGGGGGAATCAACAGCCCTTGGATTGCACAGGAAGCAACTGAAGGTGCTGGACATGCTGTACTGGGCAAAATGAAAGATGAGAGGCAATATGGTTTTTGTCCACAAACACATCAACAAGGGAACAGCAAGGGCAGAAAGAAAAGAACTATTAAAGTTATTAACTATGGAAGCATAAAAAAAAAAGGATTCAAAATGCCCAGGAGAAACTTAGCCTGAAAATGAGTGGACTTAGAAGAGGGAAATTCCTGATTCTTTTCAGAATCAAAGGTTGAAAACATATAATAGCTATGAAACTAACTAAATAGAAAAGGAAAAATACCAGTGAATACCAAATACCAGTGAATGACAAATACCACAGTGACAAGTTTCCCTGCCCTGTATACCCAAGACACCTTGCATAAACAGGCTTTGATAAAAGGAGGATGTAGACCCTGTAAGGGCTGTGAAGTTCATTTCAGCAGATTAGTATGAACCACATTACTGTTTTGTGAACTCATACAACATATTCTAATTAAAACAATAGTGTAGACTTTGAGAGAAATAATGTCAAACTTTCCTTCCCAGTATGTTGCCTCCAAAGCAAGAAGGCATAAAAAGCTTTTTGGAGATATTTTACCTGTGAAGTTTAAGGTGAACCTGGTCTCCAATTAATTCTGTCAGCAATTTAATTTACTTCTGTTTTCGATTGATTGTTCTCTGGAGAAAGAAAAAATGTGAACCTTTAGCCACACATGCAAGAACCTCATGCTAGCTTGATGGCTAATGCTTCATTTTCAAGGTAAGTCACTTGGGGTTGCCTTCCCAGCTTCCTCATCCCAGATGACCATCACTGATCAATGCTTCTGTCCACCTGAACCATGCTAGGTCTCATAAGTATGATGTCCCATGCTCCTGGTATCTGTTGTCTTTATCATCACATCCCAAACACTGAACACATAGAATGCTTCCCTGAAGCATGCCAAAAGGTATTAGAAGTACAGCTTCAGAGATTTCTCCTTTAAAAATGTAGCTGCTGAGCAGAATCTGTATTTTCTAACATGGCCAGAACAGATTCTTTATGCAAACCCAGCTCCCAGATTTTTTGGCATTATGTGTCTTTCAAAGAGGACACAGCCTTTCAAAGCCTTCAATAATCTAACCTTGAAGGAGGAGCAGAATTGAGGTCCTGTGCATTTACTTCTCAGCTCCTATTGAACATGGTGCACATGTAATTTAACTTCTGGAATGATGCTGCAGCCCTTCAGTCAGCAAAAACCACTATCCAAGGGATTATGTGCCTATCTCCTAGCTCACAGTCGCTGCCTTTTGTCCTTCCCAGCCTCTCTTTTGCTCCCTTCCCATTTGATCCAGCACTTGTATTCAAATGGCCACAGTCTGAATCAGAGAAAAGAACTTTTTTTTTTTTACTTTTCTTCACTCATCCAGTTCAATTTGCAGCTGCTCAGCTCCTCCACCCAAGTGAAGGAGCAGATGGAATTGGGCAGCTGGGTCAGGAGGAAGGGCACAACTTTACCTCTTGGTAACTGTGTGCTCGTGGGTTATACCCCCACAGGAGAAACAGTTCCTACCTGTATTCTGATTAGAGTTTTTTATTTCTCAGGCTGAGGTTCTGCTTTCTGCTTCTCATTCTCTCTCTTCTTTTCAGCTCTTCATTTTCACCATTTTCTCCCAGTTTCTTCCTACCCCTTACCCAATCGTTTTTGCAAAGCCAACTTCTTTCTTTAAAGATGTTGTATTTTTCTTTAAAACATGCAGCATTTCAAGTTGAGCAGCATGTAAGTGTCCAAGTTTAGCTCGTGATTATGTAACAGATATCAATATAATTTAATGACTCTTGGTAAGGATGACTTAAATAGCTGTAGCTGGAGCGTAGGAAATATGAGAAAAAGTTAGGCAAAGAGTTCTTGTTCATCCCAGTGAGAGCAGGAGGAGGTGGGGAAACTAAAGCAACCTTCCATTTCCTGAAGGGAGATTACTGAAAAGAGAGTTTATTACGTGACAACTCACTTTGGATACCTTGCAGACTAGCCCTCCTTTGCAGTGTGTTATTTGCTTAATGAAGACAGATACATTTTAGAAACAGAAAGTTTCAATATTTTTCACTGTTTTCCATTTTCCATCCTATTTGCTTGCAATCTACTCTCCTGAACTCTACAGGTCTTGTCATGGTTACTGAAAAAGGAAATACTTTTTCCCTTTATCCCTAACCCTTGACTATGCAACTACCAAAGTTGATAGAGTCTGTACATGCTCTTCAGTACTTTGTTCATGTGCAATTTGCTTTGTTTTCAGCTTCATTTCGTCTCAATGTCTGATTTATTCCTGGATCATTTCCACTGAAAATGCTGAGGCCAGCAAAGACGATCTACATGAAGCATGACAGAGAAAAAGCTCTCACAAGAAAGTACACCTGTACACTTTATGACGTTTGGCTGCTGGGAACTTCGTTCTTTTCTTTGGATTCTCAGGTACAAAATACCTCAATACGTGCAGAGTTCTGATAAGCAGCATTTTAATTCTGCTGTTATTCTTCAGACTCATAATGCTCAGCAAATGTAAACAAACATCAGTGTTTTTTACGAGGAAAAATAAAGCTCTTTGAAATTTTTTGTTATCCTTAAACATACAATGTCTGCACATTGGAAGACTTCCATATAGATCTTATGCAGGAGGAAAAGGGAGGGAAGGGCATACAAGTTTATTAAAATTTAGGCTTTTAAACAATATTTCAGTCCATACACAATTTAAATTCTGTGATTGGGCAGTGCTCCTGTTCCCTGCAGAAGACCAGATCTGAATCCATCTTTGCTGTCTTAAGCATACCTACAGAAGATAGAAGACAAATAATTAAATTTTGCATTGTTGCTTTCTTGTAATATAACTTCAATGATCTCTCCTCAGCTGTGCAATAAGAAAGACAGCTTTGGACCATGCAACTTGTGATCTCACTGTGGGAGCTATTTCCCTTGATATAACTCAAAACATCTTGAACTCCTGGTGACAAATTTAGTGTTAAGGCTCTGTTGTGCTGTTTGCAAACCTACCTGATGAAAGAGAGTTGTCTTGCAGTGGTAAAGGAGAGCCACCTGAAGTCTAATTACTCATCTGTGTGCAAAATATGGCTTTGTAACACCACCCCCACTCCCCGGCCCCTGGACTTCTCATTGGAATTAAGGTTTTGTTCTTAACAAGATGGATATTAAAATCGATGCTCCATGTCAAGGCAAAAGATGGAGACTGTGCCTTCAGCCCTGGCATTGGAGAAACTTGATCATGGGAGTATTTTATCTTCTGCACTAAGTGAAATTAGTGGATAGTTTAGTAGTTCCATCACTTTTATGGAAGTAAATGTCTATTTTCAGGTTCCATATGACTTTCCTAGTCATCACCTTTTAAATAACAATCTGAAAAGATTGTGATATTCTTCACAAAAGTAAAACTTACGGATAAATATCAATCTCTTCGTCTTCCCCACTAGCCTGAAAACCTCCTTTCTCAACCCATAGCTCCACACACTGCTGGCACCTTTCTATCGCATGCCATTTCTCACCTGCTAATTTAGCCTCATATGAATATTATGAGGCACTGCAAAAACATGAATTGAAAAAAAATCCCTTTGAGCAGAAGAGATGTCACGCTAAATACAGAAGATAAGTGAGAGCAACATGATCACAAATTCTCTCCAGTTTAAGGGAGAAGGATACTGTGGGGCACTGTGTTGAAGGCCTTATAGAAGTCCAGATAAACGACATCTTTAGGCCTTCCCTTGTCCACTGACGCTGTCATGCCATCTTAGAAGGCCACTGGGTTGGTCAGGCAGGACTTGTCATGCTGACTGTTTGAGCAGTGGCCCTGACAGTGCCTCCATTCCGGTGCACAGCATTGCTCCTCTGCAATGCTGTCTGCATTGAATGTGCCTGGGACACTGGTGATGTCAAACCAAGTTGACTATCCAGCCCAAGCAGTGGCCTGTGAGCTGTATTTTGATATTTATGACCAGCTTAAAAATGGAAATGTTTCCTTACACCTGATTGACTATAGAGATATGCAACATACGAATTGCCAGATAACCGCATGGTGATATGTGGCTCCAGATGAAAATGTTATTTTATTCTTTGCATATTCAAAAAGAGTGCAAAGAACTCTAGAAATCCTAGAAGAGTTCAGGCAGGTGGTGAGACAGGGCTGTGCACAGCTTGAGGGTTCAGACATTTGCTGCATGGCTCAGCTCAACATCTGCTCACAGGTGGCCACTGTTTGGACATTGTGAAAGACCAGAGCTGCAGGGCTCAGAAACAACCTCAGAGAGAAGTTATAGGGAACTTGTTTCCCTTACTTAGCACGTGAAGACTAACAGGGCTGGAGCTAGTTCTAATGGAACATTTTTCCCGCAAATAAAAAAATCACCAAACCTCAAATTAGCTCAATTGGACGATACAATACATTAATTATGAATTTTCCCTTGAATTCCATGTAGATGCTCCAGAGATTATGATGACGAATGGCAGCTGGAGAGGTTTTCAGTAATCAGAACTGTTTGTAAACCATTAGGCATGAAACTACTTCACTGACAGTAAATAGTGCAGATGAATGTAAGCCTGTGCAGACTGTAATGTTGGTTTGGTTGCTCTTCCAGTTACATCAGAAGGATTTCTGAACAGTTGGAAGTTAAGTGGAGTTTTCAAAAGATACAGTAGTTAGCATAATGCATTTCTACATCTGCTTACACTTGACATAAAATCTCATGAACAGTCATTTTTGTTGGGAAACTTTTACCATGCTCCAGATTTAAACATTATTTTTTCACAGTGGCATAATATTTATATCTGCAGATATTAATAAGTTCATATATTATATTGAATTTTTTTAAAAAAGCAAGAATTTATGTTAACTTTCATTGCACAACAGAGAATTTTCTTAATATACTATTTCCTTCTTTCAGTCAACAATTTCCCATATTTTTCCATAGAACCTTCTTCTCATTTATTTAAACAACTTGCATGATTGAAGCATTGCACCTTATCCCCTTCTCCTGCAAGCTAGAAGTTTCAAACTTCAGAAATGATCACACGCATAATTATTCTTCTCAATTAACATGCTAAGAGCATCACAGTTGCAACAAACATTATTTCATGAGTTTCACTGGTAACATCCATCTCAGTTCTTTCCTAATTCTCAAATTCTCTACGTTCTTTGTAAAAGCTAAATAAAAAAGTTAAATCAAGGAAAGCAGCATCTCACAGAAGTGAGAGTTTCCACAGGACGGGTGATGATGCTTACATGCCTTTTATTAGTTTTTCTAGAACTGCAGTGCTAAAACCTCTGAAGGGCCACAGACTGGCAACCACTGCAATCCTAGCTCCTGGCTATCTGAAAGAGCTGCACCCAGTCACCCCTTCCAGACGTGTCTGTCAGAGGCAAAGCAGCTCAGCCTCATCCTGCAGCTGAATGTGCTGGCCCAAGGAGCTTCCTCCTGCCCTGGCTTGGCTGGGACTGTGCCAGCCTCAGCAGCTGGTAGCAGCACTTCTCTTCTGAAGCCAAGATCACTCTCAGCAGCATCATGAAATGACCAGAAAAGCCATGTAGCTGTCTTCCAGCTTGATCTGTAGGTCTGTTTTGACAAGAGAGGGTGATTTTACACCACAGAGTGTTTTTGTCAGAAATACTTGCTCACACAGCTAGGATGATACAGAGCAGTGATCTGCTGGGGAAGGACTATACACCTTTTTTCTCTCTCACGGCAAAGAGGTGCCTTGCATCTGTAACTCCTGTGTAGGAGATGTTTATCCCCCAATGGTGCCAGGTGGTGCCAGGGGGCATCCTATCCTGCATCTCCTGTAGGATCCCTGCCTGAATGGAGATCAAGAAGGTGCAAATAGCACAGCATTTTGCACAGGCAGACCCTGTGGAGAGTGCAGCTGTTTAGCTGATCACACGTCCCTGAGGACAGCTATCAGGACCAGTCCTCTCTCTTTGCCACAACAGTTCTCCTTGGGACCCATCTTGCCTTCACAACTGCAAGAGCCTGATGTATGCATGAGCCTGGGCTGGGTGTGGGGACTGTGACAAAAACACATTTAAGGTGCTTCCCATCTCCTTCACTCCCCCAGCAGCACTCAGAGTAGCAACAACTGTTTGAGAAGCCTTAATCTGAAGTGCTGCAGGAGGCACTAAGTGGCTAGATAGAATTAGCATAGAAAAGTACAAATGAGGCAGAGCTATCCAGTGCTGAGCCTGCAGAGTCCAGGGAAATAAAAGGAAAACACATTAGGAATTTAGCACATGGAAGGAGCTAAGGGATGGGGAAATAGGAGGTGTCTGGCCTGTGGAATTAAATGAAAAGAGATGGGGTTTTATGCTACAAAGGAAAGGATTAGATCAGTATGGAAAGGAAATGCTCTGCTGAATTGTTCAGCCTGCCTCGTTCTAGGAATGTTTTTTCTGAACTTGCCAGGAAATGTCTCTTGAAGTCTTCTTAAAACTGCATGTTTTCCAAGTGATGAGCCTATAGTCATGGAGTTAAGCTATATCAAACTCCCATGTTTCAAGCCAACTCAGTGATTTTTTGCCTCGTTAATGTCAGAAGTGCTGGTCTTTCACTGACACCTGTAGATATAAGGTAGAGTTGCACCCAGGCTTTTGTACTCTGAAAGTCAGGAGTTTTGGCTCCCAAACCTTCTGGAAAAGAGTATCTTCTCTCAGTCTTTTGCCTGAGGAGCCAGTAAAAATGTTCATGATACTGCTGCAGTGCTACATACTAACTTGTGAGATCGAGGTTTGTCAGTCTTTCTCTCTTTCCTAGGGGAGAATTATCCATGCAAAGTGATTTACGGATTTTGTCTTCTTCTGCAACCATGCACCCATGGTTAGCTGTACACCTAAGCATGTGTTTTACAGCAAGATCAATGCAAAGCAGAATGCCTTGTAGTTGAAACAGACAGACATGAAGCATCACTGCCCATCCAGAAGCTGGTTTTGGCCTGCTGATCGTTTTCCCTGACGAGGGGAACAGTGGGATGGGAAGAGGGGACAGTACCTGTTTCACACTCTGCATTGCCACTCCAATTAAAAGTGCAGCTAAAATAGCAATAACATTGCTAACACCCTGTTCTAGACCTCCTTAGGTTAACACAGGCTCACATTGAGCATGGGCTGAAGCACAATTTTAATAATGTACCTTTACATGCAGGGTAAACTTTTAAATATTCATTTTGCTGGTACTTATGGGTGTGGAAATCCTTACCTTGATATACAGGACTTCAAAGAAGGTCTTGTTGAAGGCAAACTGCTGCTTGTAGGAAAACTTACACACAAAGCTAGAATAAATTTACCTCAAACTAGGATGATTTCAATGCCTAAGATGCGTATTTTAGATAAGGCCAGTGCCATAAGCAGTGAAGAATATAGTAGGAATTAATTTAGAGGCAGCATAATAGAATCATTATATAAGAGACAAGGGCAAGGCAAGGCAAGGAATGTGTCTCGCCATCCTGACACTCCCATCTATGAGGCCAGTGCCTTGCTGGACTCAAATGAGTTAGTGAGTGGGGGCATTCATTACCAGTGCAATGTATCACCACTTGCAGTTTACTGTGATATACAACACATGCTCATTAGGAAGCATTTCTTATTTTCTCACCTTTGTTCTTTGTGATTGTCTTTACTGTCTTAATAAAACAACAGCTCTTACAAAATAATTTTTGTCCCTGACACAAAGTTGTGCACTAACATTAGCTCCAGCTGAAGCCAAACCTAGGATGAGTGTGGCAATCATTTGACAATCATTTGTGGTGATATGGATTAACTGCAAGGGTACCTTTCCCAGTCACAGAAGTACCCTCTTCCCCAGCCTTCTTGCGCAGATCTGTGTGCTTTGAAGGGCCTTTGATTTGCAAACCCTTTATTGCAAATAGTTTTGAAAGAACTGTGGTATGTAGTGGGGCTTCTGCTACATGCTGGAAAACCCAACTTTTCAAAATCATTTTCTCCGTAACGTGTGTGGTGTTTTGGAAATAGGCAGTGTCCGATCTACAGCATTACTGAGGGTAAGATAATAAGAAAGCCACAGGTTATTTTCATTGCTGTAGGATCTTCTTGAGACCAATAAAGTTTAAACAAAAAAGTTTGGTTAATGGTGGAGCCTTGCTACTATACCAACAGAGAAGTGTGCACTCTCATGGCTTTCAAGAAATGAGGGTCTGTGAGCAGCCCTCTGGCAAGGAAAGCTAGGGAGAGAGAAAACTTCTTGGTGATAGGACACTCTGTTTGCAATAGACCATGTCACATACTGTGGTGGTTTTTTGCTATGTTTTAAACCTTTTTCAAGACCTTGAAACAGACACAGACCTCTCTCTCAGGAACTCTTCCTGTTCAGCAGTGCTGGCACCCTTATCCGTGTTCCGTTCCAGTGTTATATCAGTAACTCCCACTGAATGGCAGTAGCAGGCTGTGCATATAATTCTGGCTCAACTAAAATGTCAGGTATTAAATTAAGTGTGTACAATAACACCATTTAAATGTTGCACTGCTCTGAGCTAATCTGGACACCTCCCCAGTACTTTCTAAATACATGTTGTATTTGCAGTTCTGTGGTTAGATTAAAGTAACCTCTTACCATAATGATAGTACTCACCCTGTATATTCAATATGATAGAAACAACAAATGTATGTTGTGAGCCTGGAGAAGGCACAGTTAGGTCAGAAAGTGACATCTTTCTCCTTAAATAAGGGCTATTACTTGTGGCTTTACAAATTTGTACTATGGTACAGACTGTGGAACAGAATTAATCCTCTTCTTATCTGTGGTTTATGTATGATATCTTTGTACAAGGGTGATGTGGTCATAGTACACACTTCGTACATTTCTTGCCAAAGATTTCTCTTCCAGAATGAGGAGAATAATCCTTATTTAGAGAGGTAGCAAATGCAGCGATAATATTCCTTGATTAAGGTTTCAAAAGTATGTCAATAGACATAGGAGTCCGTGGTTTATACCCTAACAAAAAGGCATTCCTCAGTCCTTTTTTTGTGATCTGTATGCACACAGAGTTGGTGACAGCAACACTGTACTTGTGCTTTGGTGGTCATTTGTGCTCAATGCAGAAAAATATCTATGTCTTTCCAACCCATATTTATGGGAAACAAAATGAGGGCCCAGAGTTTATGACCTCTGGTTATCAAAGAACCATAGAATGGCTTGGGTTAAAAACGACCTTAAAGATAGTCTTACAGTCTTGTAACTGTAAACTGAATAATATGGAGTTGCAGGTATTTCTGCTGCTACTAAATTAAGTAACAACACATTTCTGGAGCTATTAAAGTTCTTTTGCAAAATGTAATGTTTTGAGTATCTTTTTTTTTTTTTCTTCTTTTTTGTACTCTTATCTAAAGTATAATTAAGCAATGCAATTTTAATGCTCATTGCTCAATAAAGCCTGCATAGAAAATGAACTGAATAGTTTAACAGAAACCTGATTTTTCACCTTATCCAGGACTTGACTGACGATTAGGAAAACAAAGAAGAAGCACCATAATATGCTCCAGTTACTTCAGTCTGTAAAGAGCTGTCATAGTTAATTACTCTGAATATTTCATACAGCTAGCCTGTAATTACTGTTTTCTGACATAAGCATCTTTGTGTGTAGCTCACTGAAACATCTGCTCTACAGGTTCTAGTTGTCCAGGGGAAACGTTAAGGAAAAGGGAAATGATGTTTTTTCCCTGTTGAGAAGACCCTAGTTCCATTACAGGACTGAGTGGCACAGCTTCAGATCAAACACTATCTGTGGTTCTTGTCAGTTTCAGTGATGTGTGTGTGAGTGTCTGAAGCTGAATAAAGGGGAAAGAAGGAGAATAAAATACATAGAGTATGAAGATAGGGGAGAACTCTGCCCTCAGCCCCTGAGCTCTGACCACAATGAAAGCAAAAAGCAAGCTTAGGTCCTGGACTGTTACAGCTTGAAGATGGTGTTTTTCTTCCTTGAAATCTACTCTAATGCAGTCATCGAAACACCATTATTTTTTTAAAATAAAAGTTCCTCCCACACTTAAAAAAACCCCGAAAGCAAGCAGTTCTGCATGTTGTCTTACCTCTGACCACCATCTGTGCTGACCAAAAAGCTGACAACAAAGATACTGAGCCCTGCCATCTCCAGAAGTTGCTGAGATGCCTTTGCCACAAAGTTTGGGCATATTCCGATGGGACACCCCACAAAACACAAGTGATGCTCATTTCAGTGCATGTCAGAGGAAACTAGAGAAGTTGCCTTGGGAATCAAGCTAGAACAGGGGAAATCAGAAGGAGGTGTTGGGAGCCAGAGCAGACTTTGGATTGGAGAACACCAGAGGTGTGTGGTCAAATCCCTGCTCAGCACAAACCATGGGTTTCTCCAGATCTTTCCGTAGATGGATATAGGTATTTCACAGCCTCATCAAGCAACCTGTGCTCCTGTGTTGACTGAAGTGCTGTAATAAAGACCAGTTAGAGGAAAAGCAGAAATTTCAGCTGCTACAGATCTTAGGATACAGACCAATCTCAAGTGCAAACTGAAGTAAAATTCTAACTGGACTTGTAACTTCATGGGTTTTATGAGACCAGAATTCAGAATTTGGCCTAATTCTTCAAGATCTCTGCATGGCTTAAGAAAAAATATTAACACATGAGCATGTCTGTTTGTTACATAGGTGGGCGCTTAAACCACAAAACGTGAGTGGATGGTGATGTTGGAAAGCAAACGTTTTTGAAAGGTTATAGAATCATAGAATCCCAGGAACAGGTCAGGTTAGAACAGATCACAGTGGTCATCCGGTCCAACCTCCCTGCTCAAGAAGGACCTCCTAGGGTGCGTGACACAGGATTGTGTCCAGACAGTTTTGGAGTATCCTCAATAATGGAGACTCCACAGCCTCTCTGAGAAATCAGTTCCAGTGTTTGCTCACTTGCACAATAAAGTTCTTTCTCATGTTCAGGTGGAACTTCCTGTCCATCAGTTTCTGCCTGTTGCCTCTTGTCCTATTGCTCAGCACCACTCAGAAGAGCCTGGCTCCATCCTCTTGCCTCCCACCCTTCAGATACTTATAGACCTTGATGATGTCCCCTCTCAAACATCTCTTCTTGAGGCTGAACATGCCCAGTTCCCTCAGCTTTTTCTCCTGAGACAGATGCTGCTGTTCTTTAACCATCTTTGTAGTCCTTCACTGGACTTGCTCCAGGAGCTCCATGTCTCTCTTGCCCTGAGGAGCCCAGAGCTGGACACAGCACTCCAGGTGTGGCCTCAGCAGGGCTGAGTGCAGGGGCAGGATCACCTTTTGTGACCTGCTGGCAATGCTAAGCAGGATGCTTAGCTCCCCAGGATACCACTGCCTTCTTGACCTCAAGTACACACTGTGGTTGCCTACAATGTTGTCTGTGCTGCACTGTTGTGTGGCACCATTAGCACTCATCTATGCTTTAAAAAAACCTCAAGTGAAAGGAAGAGCTACAGAGGATATGAGATGAAATAATCCCATTTTGAGAAGCCTTATTTTGCCTGTCATGTGCTAAATAAAGAATAAATGTATCTTATTGTCATTCCAAGAAATTATTTCCTTTGCAAAGAATAATATGAGTAATTTTTCAAGGGTGTGAGGGTGGGAAGCCCCTGATGTGAGTGCAGCAGGGGCATATGGCTATTCCTCATGCCTCCCAGGAGTGTGTAGGCACAGGAAGCCAGCCCAGCCCCATGCAAGCAGGGGGCAGGACAGGGCTCCCTTCACCCAGTGATTCTCAATGCACTCAGCCACTTGCATGGTCAGCAAATGGTACAGACAATGAAAACAGAAGGGCTTGGATCAGAGCTGTCCCAAAAGCAGTTTAGTCAGCTTTTTAATCTCCTTTTAAAAAGGATTACCACTGGTAATACTACTGGGTAATTTTTAAATGTTTTTATTTTTTTAGGAAATTACAGTGGAAATATCTAAAAAAGCAGGAGAAATCCAATCACCCTGGCATTTATAACACAGGCAGCAGTGTGAACAGCTGATGCAGAGATGCCGCATCTGTTCTAAGTTAAACAAGGAAGAGGCCTGTGTTCATAACCCAATGTCAAAATTAACAGGATTTCTTTTGAGAGGAATGCTGAGCCATTGATGGCTCCAAATGCAGGACGACTTTGAGAATTTTTATGTATGTAGTGTTTTCTCATGTGCCTGGTAACACAGTCACTTATTTATTAACCCCTTATTTAAGATCTGACATTTTGCTTGGTATACTGGAAGTAGAAGAAAGGCAGTCCAAAAGGCGTATTAATCAAGTGTCCAATTTTTTGTTTGTTTGTTTGGTATTTTTTTCCCTCAGAGTCTTCCTAACGTGAGGCAAACAAAAGGAGGACTACTATATCAGTACTGGTGTAGAAAAAGTGCAAGCTGTTCTGAAAACCCCATACCATGGAAGACTCCTGTTTCTCCATCTGCAACCACAATTTCTTGGCCTGGCAGACTCACAGGGTGGTCCTGTCCCTAGAGAAGCTGTTTCCTGGGTTTGGCTGAGCTAGAATTAGCAAAAATAACTGTGGTTTGTGCTCTGCTTGTTTTGCCGCTCCTGATGTGGGACCAGAATAGGAATCGTGGTTATCAAGGAAAAAAGTTGATGTTTAAAATCAATCTTCCTGATAGTCAGCTGTAATTAGGAGCTGGATTGAAAATGATGGTTTAGGTGAGTGAAAATGTGTTTCCTCTCACCTCAGTAAGCACTCTGCAAGAGGCTAGGAGTAGCATAACACATCCAAATTTGGCTTTACTGGGAGGTAACCCAAGTTCACCAGAAAGTATAAAGCCTGAAAGGGAATCTAGTGGTGGGGATCTAGCTGCTGTTTCCAGGTATCTAATGAGAGTTATAGAGGACGTGGAGACAGAGCCTTTTCCAAAATATAGGGGTAAAAGGACCCAATTTGCACCAAGGGAAGTGCTGATCGTGTACTAGGAAGGGGTTCCTCATTTTGACAGTCTTTACACTGAAACAGGCTGTTAAGGGATGCTTTGGGGTCTCTGTCCTTGGAGATATACAAAACCTTTTTGGGTGGGGCCATGAAAAGTCTCGTGTAATTTCAGTATCAACTCTGTTTCAAGCAGAGAATTGGATTAGAAAACTCCAGATTTTTCTTCCAATCTATGAAACTAATGAATATATTGATGTGGTAAATTGATAAGTTAGACAAATTATTCTATGAGATTTTTAGACTCCCGAAGACTATCTTACTATTCAAAGTTAAAAAGAAATCAGCCAGTTAATACAGAGCATTGGAAAGCATGTTTGATCAGACTCCTCTTAGGCAAAGGCTCAACAGAGAAGCCTGTTTTGTCTCTAGCACACTTTATGCATTACTGTTATGTTGAACTCTTGCAAATAAAGCAGTATGTGTATTTGCGAGGTGATGACACTGACTGTGGATATGTATAATAGAGCACAATGTAGCATGGTATATTACAATTATCTATCCTAAACAACTGTAAGTAGGCGCTGTAATAACAATTGGGGGTGAATATACTATTTGATTAGATCTGTTTTTAGATAAAGTGCACAACCTTGACAAGCTGAGCAAGAAAGCAAGAAATTGTGCATCTATTATTGTCTTCTATGGGAATCTTCTTTTTAATGTGCTCCTGTACCACCCCCAAAAATATCTGATTTTTGAGTGAGATAATCCTTTTGCAATGGGGCTTTCAGTGGCACTTCAGTCTCTCACTGCAACGGTGAACTTTTAGGATCCTTTTCTATTTGGGTTTCATTATTTGTGCTCAGCAAAGCTGCCATCACACGGTACATTTTTGTCTGTAATCATAGAATCACAGAAGGGTTAGGGTTGGAATGGATCTTTAAAAATCATCTAGTCCAACCCCCTGCCATGAACAGGGACACTTCTCTGGGCAACCTGTGTGTTGTGTTTTACCACCTTCATTGTAAAAATTGTATCTAAATTGAATCTCCTTCACTTTAAAATCATGATCCCCTGTCCTGTCGCAGCAGACCCTGCTAAAAAGTTTGAGTTCATCTTTCTTAAAGCTCCCATTAAAGTACTGAAATGCCATAAGGTCTCCCCATATGTATGTATTGGAGTCTCTAAGAGCTGGGAATTGGCATTTCTTTTCCCTTTGGTTGATGGTAAACCTGCAGGAATATGACTGGAGCCTGGACACTCTCTCCATGTTAAGGTTTCTTACCTGAGCAGGGGGAGCAGGACTTGTCCTCAGGCTGTGAGACAGCTGTCCTAGCCATCCCAGGACAAGACAGGTAAGAAAAGAAGGAGGGAAAGGTGCTTGCCTGCCCTGTCCCTTTTAGGGACACTTTGTGTGGGCACTAGGTGATGAGTATTGTCTCCCTGTGGAGAAGTGGTGAGGCCTGGGAAGCTGGTGCAGCTGCATGACAGATGGCTGTCTCCTGCTAGGCAGAGGCAGCAATGCAAACAGGGAGTCAGGCCAAGTGCATTGACTTAAAATCTTGACTTCAACATTTAATTAACATTTCCAAAGTTTCCTTGATCCTTGTGAGACTTTTCCCTTCCTGTTGAGAATCAGCCAGTATTGTTGTTGGGCAGATGCCAGATTTCCTGGCTTTAAGTTTGTAAGTCTGAGCCACACTAGCTGTTTCCCAAGCTTTATGTCTTGATCTCTGATAACATATTCACTTCTTAGATGGAAATAGCAAGTCTTTACAGAACTCCTCAGATTTTTTTTCCACCCAAGTGTCTGTCTGTGCACATACCCTGCAGCCAATCTGCTTGAAACTCGCATCCAAGAATTGCACCAAGGTTTGAAATCACTGCTTGTAACACATTTTTAAAAAAATTGAAAATATAAAATATACATATCATAGGATATTAAATAATGGCTGATTTCTGGGAAGGGTGGCTTTCAGCTCCAGCCAGTATGAAAAACATAAAAAAGGATATAGAGGTATGTAGAATAAAGGGGTCAAAATCAGCACAGAGCAGTGAGACTTCCAAAAGGCTTGGGGTAAATGCCATTAGAAATCTCCCTAGTGAACACAACACTTGGGTCTTTTTAGAAAAGCCTACAGGGTAGAAGGCCAAAAAGAGTGCTTGGAGGGGGTGCCCCAATGGTTTAATTGTACATCTAACCTGGGCCAATGTAATGCAGTCTTATACACTAGGGAGATAAGATACTTAGAGAGCCTTGCTTAAAGAACACTCTTAAAGGAAAATTAATGTGTATTCTGTATTGCTATATTGGCATATTCTGTATGCTGAATATGACATGGTATATTTGAACAGTTTCGTTGTCTCCTCTGACTTTTTGGGGGAGACAATATTTGTTAGAGGTATGATTTGGAAAAGACAAATGTCTGAAGGTTCAAATGAGGAAATGCAGATACTTTGTGAAGCCTTAATTTGTGATATAAATTTAATTTTATATTAGTTTTCTCATTCTTGCTCTGTTTTTTAACGCAGGCACTGAAATCCTGCAAATGGTGCAACTCACTCACGTGGCACTGCATGGCCTTGTCTGCTCTGTTTGCTCAAGACACTGTTATTCTTATCCCAGGTGTATAGTCACCAGAGGGAGGTGGACACGTGGGCCTGCTCTTCTCATGCTCATCCCAGGAGGAAAATTCATAAACAGTGACCAGAAAAACTTTTCCAGGTTAATGCATTTCTATGTAGACCTTTTCAGATGATGTCTATTGTGGGGTTATTTGAAAAATATCATTAAAAATCCATACAAACAAACAAAACCAACCCTTTCCTAGCTATGAACGTGTCTCACTGAGGCAGCCATTCCTCAGCCAGCAACATCACCTCAGTAAAGTGTTTCACTGTATCAACAGAGGGCACGATTCTCATAAAAATAACCCTCACTCTTTATTTAAAGGAAGCCCAGGCGAAGCTTAGCTGCTAATGCTCTGAGCCTTTGGGTCTTAAAGAGAAAAGCATCTGCTGCTGCTGCTGCTCCCCCACGTGGGTGTCCAGGTGGTCTTGGGTGGGCACTCTGTATTTCACAAGGGCACTGTGCAAGTATTAACATAAGTGGCTATTATCCAGGCTAATTTCCCACAAGCTGTTGAGGTAATGGGTCTCCACTTTTTTTAACTCAGTGGTTTGGTTGTTGCAACCTGACACCAAAAATCCTTTTAAATGTAGCCTATCAAATCTACACAGCCAAGTCCTGTTTTTTTCTGGTGGTTGCTGTGTCTATGTTCCTTGCAGAATCATTGACAAAACATTGCTTTTATAAATTTCAGCCTTAGTCCGTATGTCACTGGATTTTGGGATCACTTGGATCTTTCTACTTCAGTAGTTATTTGATAATAGTCAGGGCTCATGGTTTGCAGTTATAATCCTTGTGGTTATCTCTCCCTGCAGCACATCTTACCATCTGCTTTAGCATTGCTGCCTGGGGCATCAAAGTTCCTTTTTGCTCTCTTTCTAAAAATTGTGTAATCTTCTTCATTTCTCCAGTCAAGGAGGACAAATTAGCTGATTTTAGAACCAGAATACCAATTTTTTCAGCCTTAGCCTGCAGCAGAGTATCTTCAGCCTTGGTGGCACACAGAAGAAGGCCCTCGGAGCAGTACACACCACGGTCCTGGGTTTGGGCTCTTTGATTTAGTTCCATCTCCCACGGATGTAAAATAGCAGTTTTGCTGTGGGCACACCAAGAAGCAGCTGAGTGTCATTTGGCTGTTACTGGGCTTAAGGCAGACAGGTGATCCAGCACAGAGGTGGGAATGAAGGGGAGGGCTTATTTTCCTTTTCCCCATCCTATTACTCAGGGTGGATGAGCGTTGCAGGCACAGCTCAGTCCTGATACCTGTGCTTTGGAGAAGCTAGAGAGAAACTCTGGGTGATGTTTGTCTGAAATTATGGAATTGTAAGAGATGTTACAGAAAATGTAACATTGCCTACACTAGCTCCTGACAAGGTGTACTTCCTAAGGAAAGGTGCTTTATTAGGAAACCACAGCAACAGGGTCCTTTTTCAATGCTTCTGAGAATGATTCAAAAGAGTGCAGCTGTTCTGCATGTGGGCAGCAGCAAAGTGTGACAGTCTGGCAAACTCTGAAGAGCTGTTATCCAAAGAGACTCAGCTGGGTAGTAGGGACAGGTGGAAGCTATGTGTCACTGCAGGATGGCATGGAGAAGGTCTGAGATGAGACTCACTCTGAAGCATTATGTCAAAAAATAATGGAACAATCTCATAAATGCTTTCCCCTTGCTTTTGATTTCATTTTGCCATTTCTGGATAGAGTAGGGTGTTTCTGTCATTACCCAAAACTCTAACGAAAAAGTAGTAACTAAAAAGAAAGTGAATAAAGGCAGGGGTTGTGTGCACAGTGTTGCAGATTGCTGTGTATAGGGGTGAGAAATAACTGTGTCTCACAGTTCTGACTTGGGTACCGCTGAAATAGAAATACCCTAAAAGATGATGTTTAGACATTGAAGCACTTAGTGTTTGCAACTAACTTCCCCATTCACCCCTTACACTAGCGCTCTCCTTGAACAGGCAGCTGTGATGGAGAATGTCACACTGGAATCCATTTAATGTCCTCTTGAGAGCCTTTAGAAGGCAGATTCTCAGCTGATATAGGTCAGTGTGACTTGCAGGAGCTGACATTTTGAGATTCACTCTCCTCTGAGACTAATTAGATAGTGCATAGGAGAAAATTCACATTTTGCTGCATGGAGGGAGGTCTGTGCTGTTTTTCATGAAAGAAATCTCTGGAAGGAGCTTATGGCTGGGAATAGCAGGCTAGTCTAACCAGGCACCCCCCCATCCCCCCATTCGTGTGGAAACTCTTTTGGCTTCCACAGGGCCCTCAGAAATTAATCAGTGCAATCAAAAATATTTCCTCTCTGCTCCCTTCAGGGCTCACTATAGGCTCAGAGTTTTCTTAACCAACCTGTAAGAGGAAAGGTAAACCACGCACCCTGCACAAGTCCTCTCTGTTGTTGGTCCCTCCTGCTTCACTAAGGTGGCCAGGTAAGGGGAAGGTTAAAACTCTCTCATTACCTAGAAGCTGTCTGAAAACAGGAAAGGACTAAGGTCACCAGCTTTAGTCCTGGGAGTTTCTTAAAGTAGCTGTCAGGTTGACCGTAGCCAGGCTCAGATGAAGCCTGCCTTTTAAAAAGCTTTCAGAGAGTGAAATCTTAGGCTGGCAGGAACAAGGCATTGTAAAAATCAAGCACTAATAGAATTATCTATTTTAAGCTTGTTGTGCATATAGGAAGAAAGAATGATACAGTAGCATTTGAGATATTGATGTGTTTGTAGCTGTTTTTACTTTAACTGCTGTAACAGCTGGTGCTGAATGACGCCATTCTAATGATGAATATTCTTCCACAGAAAAGTAGTGATTTTCTTCAATGTTTATTGTCCTTTGGGTTTTGAGTTACTTGCGGTTTACTCTGTGTTGCATATTATATTATTATCCAGTTTGAGTGGCATTTAGCTGAGTCACAGCTTGGTTTTCAATTTCCAAGGGACGCAGGAGCTGGTAGTTGTTGTGTGGGAATATGCACTGCAGTGCTGGGCAGTAGCGTAGCTCAAAATACAAGGGACACCACAAAACAAACAAACAAACACAGACACAGACACACACACACACAAAACCCCACAAAAAACCCCGCCAAATGAAAGAACAACAGCTTGTGCTTGGCTGTAGTGGTTGGATTTAGCCACAGTGATCTTCTTGTTCCTGGATTGTAGGGAAAAACAACAGAGGAGAAAAGTCCCCAGCGTCGAGGGCCCTCCACTTCTTGTTTCAGAAGTATATTTATCTGTAAAATTAAATTTTCAATTAGGTGTAACAGATACCTCTGAAGAAAGGAATTTATTGATAAACCATGCTTCTGCCAGGAAAAGAACAGGTTTTTCAAAATGCCACTATATCTAAAGCAGGAAAGGAAGGCCTAGATTTCTGCTTTTACTTTAGAGAAAGCAAGTAAGGCAACTGCTACATCTGCTGTCGTCTTTGCTAAGCTGTTTGCTGATAAATGAGGGGAGATGTTTGAAAATTAAATATCTCAAACATCATGCCATCCATGACTTTTTTTTGGGTGTAGAAGTCTGTGGAAACACAGTCATTGCAGACTTGCTGACTCAAGCCCTCTCTGTTCCAGGGCCAAAAGAGAGCTGCTAAACACTATTCTGACTAAGCTATTCAAAGACATTCCCTTCAGGGATATGTTCTTAAAATTGTGAAAATACATGACTGACTGTGGCTGTGATTGCTGTGGCAGTGAGAATTGCTGCTGGCCCATTGGAAGCAATGTCCTAAACAACAGGAGGAAAGAGCCTGTCGTAAGAAGATGTGCATAGGAAAATGTCCCTTTGTCTCTAAAATTTACGAATAAATAACTTATGTTGGGTAGCAACAAGCAGTATCCTCTCTTGTGTTCTGTCCAGAAGATGTGTACAGCAGTGTTCTGTCCTGGGTGTTGAGTACAGAAGGTGATAGTGCAACAGGGAAGAGTAGTCTGTCATGTTGAGTGCATATATTTTGTATGTACTTGGTTCTAATGTCAATTCTTAATTCTTCTTTGCTGCCTGTTCTAAAATATATCTTTACCGAAGTAAAATTTCTGCTCTTCAAAAATGAAAGTTCAGTCATTGTGATTTTCATGTTATTATTTAAAAGGGTACTTTGATGGATACAAATGGTGTAAAGGTCTTAAAAGATGCATACACAAGCACTACTGTATTTCTCAGCCTACAATATTATGGACAAACAAGTGCTACCAAGCCTCATGGCAAACTTGAGACATTGGAAGACCAGCATCTTTTTCTACAAAATAAAAAATGAGATAGAATAAAGCAAGATTAACCTGTCTCAATTGATAACTCTGTTCATAAAATGCAGTCAGGCCTGAGATTGGCTATATGATGGAGTGAAATACTTTCCCAGTCACACTCAATGAGAAGATGTTCCCAGACAAATACTTTGTTAACTCTAGAACAAATCAACGTGCTGAAGCAACCTTTGGGCCCCAGCTTCTTACTCAAGGAATGCATTGCTTGTGTATGTTAATGCGTGTAAAGTCAGATTTTTCCAATTGACCTGGTGTTCAGAAGTAAAGCAGAATAGCTGATAGACATGCTTAGCCTTTCAGCAGCAGGAGGAAGCCATAACTGCCTAGTGAGAGGATGCTTTGGTATTCAGGCATGTTCACATTTGACAAAGCAAATTTTTTATCATTCTGAAACACTTCTGGCAGATGAACAAAAGTAATTCAGAATATGTTATAGTCTTTAGGATTAAATTATGACTATCTATGGTGTATTTTACGGCATAGTTTATAATCTAAATGGAACAATTATCTAGAAGTAAATTTCACCCTGCTTTTCTATTTATCTCTAAATAGATAGGGTTTCTTGTGCTGTGCTCCAAAATCATCTGCAAAACATAATCTGTTGTCAAGATTCAAGCTGTTTGGCTGTAGCACACTCTTTACAGAGCACAATGCAGTACTCATGTCTCAAAAGAACCCCCCAAAGCAGTAATCAAAAACCCTACCAAACCCTGGGATTATTTTTAATTCTGTGATAAAAACCAGATAGGCAAAAATTTGGTTATTTTCAGTGTTTCAGACAAACTGTGCCCATATAGATAACTATGTACACCTGAGATGAGACCCCAGTTTTATCCTCTGCTAAAAAAGGGAGTACTATATTGAGGCAATATGTGAATTTTTTATGATCAAAATATAAAGTACAGCTATGTGAAAATCTTGAATAAAACTTAATTTATCACCAAGAGTAAGAATATGAATAGCATTATAATCCAGACTTCCTGCTTTAGTCACTTTTCCATCATTTTCTGCATTTTCACATTTCTTAGCAAAAAAACATTCACAAGCTTTGCTAGAAGTTAGGCTGGAATGTCTTTTATCATCTGCTCCATTTTCATGGTGCCTTATAGTTGAGAAATTTCCATAAAGCCTTATGGCAGTTATTGTTATCTTCATAGTACTGTGCAGAATCACTTCTTTGCACCTTCTAAGTGTGGAATACCTTCTTTAAAGAGGCTGGTTTGAACTGCTGCGGCAGATCAGTGACTGTCACACTCAAGATGTACACACAGATTAACTTGATCACTTGAAAAATATATAAATAGAACTTAGCTTTAACATTAGGTGATTCTCACTCTCTCTGTTCTCTACATTAAGCATACCAGACTAATACCAGATTGATGCAAGCAGTAAGTAAATTGGGATAAATGTATGGGATATAACAAGCCTGAGATGCCAAAAGGTGGAATTATACAGGTTAGTTCTCAGAGATTTGCTTTAGGCAGGCAGGAACTACTTGGAAAATACTTTTCAGATATTGGGGTGCTGCATTTTTGGTTTGGATAGTTTGTTTTTTTGGTGGTGGTTTTTGGTTTTGTTTGTGGTTGGTGTTTTTGTTTTTGTTTTTTGAGATTGAAGCTATTTCCACACAAAAGAGAAAAAACGTCAGAAGGACAAAAATACATCCTCAGCTACTAAACCTCACTAGAGACTTCGACATAAACTACAAATCCATCCCCTCTGCTCCAAATCTGCCCTTACAGTCCAGCAGTATGACAGCAGTTTAACAGGACAGTGATGCACTGCAGCGAGCCTCTGTGGCTCCAGCTTTCCCTTGCTCTCTGACTGCTGCACCTGGGGAAATATTTGCACTGACCTCTGGGAAAGTCTCCCTGGGAGCTTGTGAGCCTGCTGGAGGCAGCTGGCTGCAGCAAAGGTCACACTCCTGCCTCCTCCTGCCTTGTAGCCTTCTCTCTGAGTCATTCCAACCGCGTGCCCGTATCCACAGGACCCTGGCACCCACACTGGCCCACCCCATAAGTCTTGTCCTTTCATAGCTTTCCCCTGTGACCATTGCAGGTGCAAAAGCAGTGGTACAACGCCTCAATAGTCAAAATCCCAAATAGCAGTTTTCATTTCAGATGTGTTATTTAGCTCTGCTCTAAGTTTCTTGTCAGTGAAGAGTTTCTGTCCTAAGAAATAAATCAAAGAAATAGGAGACGGTGACCCAAGACAAGGAGTGGCTCATTTGCCAGTCGAAGCTCAGCTCTGAATACTTCAGGACAAGAAAAATATGAACAAGTTTTATATTTCAGTTGTAGCACTAATGTCTTTAAATGGACTTTTGGAGTGGCTTACTTTTTGGAATTCAAAACTACCTATGTTTAGCATGTAGTAAAATAAGCAAGCCAAAATATTTCATTATAATTATACCTGTACAAAAATAACATTCTGAAGAAGTTAAAAAGAATTCTAAATATTTTACGTCTGTGAGAATACTAATTAATTCTTTGTATGGTATTGAATGAAGCACTGAGAAGTGTTTATGAAGGAAGACTTTATAAAGAGGCTTTGTAGGGAGAACCATATATTCAGTTTGAGAATTTCTGCGTGATCAGATACATTAATAATGACTTTTTTTTTTCTAAAGCTAATCTGAAATCTCATTTTTGCCAGTAGGGTTGCTAGTGTTAAATTCTCAAGTATTGAAGAAAGCATGGTTTTGTTAATGCACAATTCCTTCAAAGCTGAAGATGGACATAGGACAAATACTTTCACATGTTCCCTATCTGCCTCATGGCCAAGGCAAACATCTTGTAACAACTACATTGCCAGTAACAGGGGTTACCACTTGATTACCTAGTGAAGATCCTGAGGTAACTTCAGTTAAAATGGATGTTTGGGTGATGATTCATATCTTGAAAACAATGTCCTTGTTAGAGATCTCCACGCTGGGATTGACAAACTTTCAGGACAAAGGAGAATTTATTGGCTGAGTATATAGTTACTAATATGAGCATGTTAAATATACCCAAAAATCAGTCTCTTTAAGCAGACTTTAAGATGGTTTGGCACTCCTTTTTATTGCACTTGTTTGGAATGGGAGCTTGAAAACTTTGACAGTGGCCGAGTTTCTGATCTAAACCAGTATTCAGCAATGAATGAAGCAGATTCATTAGACATACATGAAAAGGTTCTGATATGAGCAACCATAAATTAACCTTTCCAGAAAAAAAGGTTTTTTATAATCCCGTTTGATGGGAAGCTGGTGTGTGCCCTGAATAATGAAAGCTTATAACATCACCAAAACTCATGACTTTTTTAATTAAATGTTTTACCGTAATGATAGTTTTTATCTTTCACAATGTAGTTCAGATTGTTTTGGATCCTGTGGAGCTCTTTCCCTTTGGGGTGGAGGAACATGTAGCTCCTGCATAATGCCTTTTCCCAGTAATTTTCAAAGCAGTTCTAAAGAAGATCACTATAATTATAATATTCTCTTTTTTAAACTTAAGCTCCATAATGAGGTTTATGAGATAAACTGCTTAAGAAATGCTTTCACAATTTAAAGTATGCCATTCTTTATATATGCATAGGAGGGAAGAAGCAGAAAATCTACTCTGTTTTCTTTTCAGCCCTTGTTTTATTCTTTCTTACAATCCATCACTTATTTTCATTTATTTTTCATAAGATTTCAATTTTAGTAAGATTTCATCTTATATAAAACACAGAGAATGAAATTACTGCCAGAAATATTGGAGTCCATGTATTTTCAGCAGGTCTGGATCTCTCTTGTGTATGATCCCACTCTATATTTGGCCCTCTGATAATCTGAGCTCACATGAATATTAGCAGTGTTTACTGTTTCTCAGTCTTGGGACCCCAAGACCCCCTGCAGCTCCAATCTGTAGGTAGGGCAAGCTAAGCTAAGCACCTGCACTTTGGGCTTTCCTGCTGTTTGGCAACGAGGAGCGGATATGTGTGTTATCCCTCCTTTCTGAGACTGTCTGGTAAGCTTTGTGATGCCTGCACAGGAAATCAGCTGGACAACACCCAATGTCACACTGCAAACACCATCCTTCTGCTGTCCAGCTCCAGCTGTCCCACTGCTTCACCCAGTGGAGCTCCCCAAGGTGGGGGGCAGTGATAGCCAGGCTGTGGAGTCTGAGGTGAGCTGCCGTGGCTTCTGACTAGTTCTGAGCAGCACTGCTTGGCTCTGAATATAGAGGTTATGCTCCACACTGCAGATGTGCAGGGATTATGTCAGTAATTTGCAACAGTGTTGGGAAACTGTTTTTGAAATTATTAAATGGATGAATTTGCAAGAGCAGTCTGAGTCTAATCCTTGCCATGACCAAAACAGTGATTTGGGCTCATTAGCTGGATGAAACACAGCAAAACAATTTTGAACAGCAGTTGTTACAAACTGCTTGTGAGTTATTTCTGAATAACATGTATATAAGTCCTCGATTTCTTGTCAACAGCATTAAAGAAAGGTGGTATTTTTGAGCCACTTAGCTGCATGATTTATGTGTTTCCAGACTGAAGGTGTTCCCTGCCACGTTCTTCTTCCTCCTTTTTCTCCTAGTAGCAGGTACCAAACAACTATACATTCCCATCAAACATGACTCTGTATTTCTCAATTATTCTGTCTTACTGAGCTGTGTATTTAGTTTTTAGGTATCTTCCTTGCCCTCAGGGAACATAGAAGTACCAGAAAATATAAACTCTCATCTTACATTTTTTAGTAAGTTTCTAATCTGCAGGTGCTGCTATACTTGCACAGATCCAAGGCAGGACTCCAGTGGTGAGCAGCAGGACAGAGGTGTCTTGCATTACTGACACTGGGGAAGCAGCAGCTTCTGTACCCTGGCACAGACTGGCCCATCCCTGTACATTTAGGCCAGGTGTGGTTCCCTGGCCAGCGCCTGCCCTCGGTGTTACTGGAGACACGAGCCGTGAGCAGCGAGGGTTCCGGGCCGTGCCTCACTCCTGTTTGAGCTCACCACGCCTGATTACGCAGCGGTAGGTGTGCGTTCTCTGCCCCCAGCCCTACGTCACAGGAGGGCAAGTTTGTGCATTAAAACAGCAACAAGGAGAGTATGAGACTGTTTTCCCACTAACAAAAGTGCTGAATTAGGCAAACTGTGAATAAAAAGAGCAGTGCTGCAGAGAGAAGTCTGCTATGAAATCCATGTTCTGCCCCAACAGTGATCAGATATTTAGCTTATATAATGTTTCATTCTCCAGACAACATTGTCCCAGCACCATAATTCTGATTCAATGTCTGGTATCTAATGCTTTATTAATTTTTAATTTTCTTTATTTGCTTCAATGTAAATATCCAACTAGCACTGGAGACAAACAGAAAATTCTTTCTGTTGCCTCACACATTTCATTAACCTTCCCTCTGTCACTTCTTCCTTCAAAGAATTTCCTTCTGAGGCTTCACTGTCATGTCAGGAAGCTATTTTTTTCCCTTCTATGGACACAAGAGCGTATTTAAAACATGATGCTCCCAAAGTGTGAGTGCTCTGGCATGTCCAGCCAAGAGACGCCAGGCACCGCGGCCCCATGTTAGGGCAGTTTGGGAGATTGCTAGGATGTAGTGGTCAAGATAAGCAGCTATGTGTGACTGTAGCCTTGTATGTGTGTAGCAGAAATTATTTCTATAGCTGAGCTTAAATATAAAAACTCTCGAATGGGCCAAATTTCAGGAAGTCAGCCTTTTCCCCTGCTTCTCCTTTCCCTTTTCTTCATCCTTGAGAAAGAAGATACCCTTGCTTGAGGACAGAGATAAAGGCAGGAAAATCAGGACAGACACACAATGTCCTCTGAGATGAAGGCCTAATCATATGGTTTCTGTCTGTCTATGTGTTCTCATTATCAACCTGTTGTTGAAGGCAGCACATGCAGAGGGAAATAAGTAGATTATTGATTTGCATGAAAAAGCTTAGTACAGGTCATTGCACTGAGAGAAATGAGAAAAATACATTAACTTAGGATCTGTGAAAGCATCAATGGAAACAATAACCAAACACAACAAACTTGTCAGTCAAAACCTCTGTCTCTGTCTGCAGCAGGAAGCTTGCCTGTGTCACTGCTCTTGGAAGCTTGTCCAAAATGCAGTGGAATGGATGAGGGGCTGATGGTCCGGGGTATGGCACCAGAGGAGGCCTGTGGAAGAGGGTGGGTATCTGGCCAGTAGTTGAGCCAATATCATGGTTTAGCCCCAGCCAGTAGCCAAGCCCCTGCAGCTGCTCACTCCTCCACCAGCAGGACTGGGGAGAGGACCAGGAGGGTGAAAACTGCAAAACTCATGGGTTGACACAAAATCAGTTTAATAGGGAAAGGAAAAGCTGCACATGCAAGCAGAAAAACCAAGGAATTGATTCAGTGCTTCCCATGGGCAGACATGTGTTCAGCCATCTCTGGGAGGGCAGGGCCCTATTTCACATAATGGTTACTTGGGAAGACAAAACTCTGTCACGCCAAATGTCCCCTCCTTTCTTCTTCTCCCCACTTTATACACTGAGCATGATGTCACATGGTCTGGAATAACCCTTTGGTCAGTTTGGGTCACCTGTCCTGCTTTTGCCTCCTCCCAGCCTCTCAAGCACCTCCAGCTTCCTTGCCAGAGTGGCAGTACAAAAAGTAGAAAAGCCTGCTGATCAGGCTGAGCACTGCCCAGCAACAACAAAAACATTTCTATATTATCAGTCTGTTTTCAACACAAACACAGCCTCATACCAGCCTCGGTGAAGAAGATTAACTCAACCTCAGACAAAACCAGCATACTCAGGATCAATGCATTATTTGTGTGGCATTATGAAGCTGCAAAAGTCATAAAAACAGCTTTTGCATCAGGAAAATTGCAATACAGATTTCATACAGACAGTGCATTAAATGCTTTCCATGGCTCTACAGCAGTGTACTATCTTTGTTCCCTAGCTGCTGATTGGACATCCTTGTGTCAAGAGGCCCTTGTGTCATTCTCTTCCTCCTTCCTCTAGCATCGTGCCATGATGGTGAACCTGGTGAGACCTGGTAGACTGTCCCTATCCCAGGCCTTCTGCTGCTACTGGTTCCAGCAAGGAACTGCACGGGAGGCCACACAGCAGAGTCTTTAAGTTGCAAAGAAGTTGTGAGAATAGAGCAGGGCCAGACAGTGCCTTTACTTTTAGAGCCAAATCAGTGCTGAAAGGTGTGGAGATTGGAGTGGAAACATTATTATTGCAGGCAATAAAAAATAGCATTTCTCCACCCCAGGACCATCTACACAGAGCGGAAGCCTTGGCCTTGCAGGGTGCATGGGTGAACAACAGATCTCTTCTGATTTTGCTCTCATCTCATTGTGAACACTCTGATCCTCCATTTCAGTTAGGACAGGCCAAAGATGGGATACACCTGTGCTGGGGCACCACCTATGGCACCACCATGGTCCACCCAAAAAACAAGGCTCATTCCTAAGCGAGAGAAATGTCAAAGTTTCATGAAGGATAGAGAAAGCGACACTTTTGTTGAAATGTCTCTGAGGCAATGAGTAACACCTCTTGCTCCCACTGGTAGCCTCCAGAAAGGCAGATCTCATATGTCTTCTCGCTGTCTCTTCTCAGCAACCTCCAACTTCTACTTCTGGCCTCTTTATTCAGCCCAGTACTCTTCTATTTGACTTTCTACTACCACCAGCAATGCCCAGCATTACAAATGTGCAGAAACTTTTGCTGTAGCTGGGTACACAGATATGTGTGTGAGAACCTTTTATGAAGGTAGGAACTTGTATAAGCAAAGACAAGTGATGTATTAGCTTCCAGTAAGAGGCTAAGCATGCCTTTATCCATTTGTACCTAATTCCTCTTGGCTGCTGTGAGTGAAAGAGATACCAATTTTACTTTCACAGCTGTCACTGAACATGAAATATCAGTGCTTCTGTGCCACAATGTAAAGGCACCAGTAGCCTGCTTCCTGGGAACACTGAATTGTAAAGCAGGGGCACGAATTCTGAACTTACAAGGACTAGGGTTTCCCTGGATGCTTCTGACTGTTTGTTCAATGCCATTTCCTTTCTCAGAAAAGCCACCTGTGCAACACAGCTTGGACCATTGCAAAATATATGCGTAAAGGAAGAGGTGCTGATATGAAATATCTAGAGGGAAAGGGTTGTTTATTCCCTGAAGGTTTCTTCCTCCATGTATTGTGATCCAAATGCAAAATACCATCTTGATCAAGTGTTATGTCTGGAGCAGGGAAGATTTTTTTGTTTAAGCCAGTCTTGAAATAAATTGCTGCTTACTGTGTTGTGTTAGAGTGATTAGTTCATGTTTTCTGTTCCTCTGTTCTGCACTCTTGCTCTTGCTTGTCTGTGAACAATTTATTGTCACTAAAAGCACCAGCATGAAGTGTAAAAAACACAGTGACTCTTGTGAGTTAGCTTTTGAACATTTTGGAGCAGCTGGAATGTTTTATCTCTTTGGGGTTGCAAATATTATGTGATGCCTGGGGATAAGGTAAGGAAAAACAATATGGGAAGCCTGTATGTGTAATTTTACATGGAAGGATTATTAACTTTGTGGGAAGTAAATTGTATTATAGCTGAGGGATATGACTATTTCTTGACTGGGGCAAAGCTTTCTATCCCCCAGTAATTCACTGTGTCAAAACAGATCCTGCTTGCAAGTACTAAGCATGAAAATGAAGGTGAGTGGTGATGCAGGGGGTCGATCACAAGATTACAGGGCCCAAGAAGATAAAGACAACCATATCGACTCTAAGCTGTTTTAGATGGTTTGTGCTACTTGATTTTGTTTCGTCTCAGTACAAGCTGGTTTTTTACATGATTTTTCTCCCAAAGCTATGCATTCAAGCAAGTGGGGAGCACTCATTGTTTGGGACAGTCTTGTCCAGAAATGATCTCACATTTCAGCTGTGCTGGGGTCTGCACTCCTTCCAAGTGCAGCACTTGGCAAACCAGGTCTCTGGTGATGCCTGGCGAGGCAAACTTGCAGTGCCTGGTGTGTTTGCTTTGTGACTTGTTGGGGGTGGGGGACGCGTGCAAGTCTGCAGCTGAAAGCACAGACCACGGCTTCACCAGTAACAAGCAGGGAGCTGCGGCTGCTCCACAGTCCCCTGACGCATCTTCCAGTCCAGTTTTAATTGGCTGCGGCTTGGATTTGCATTCTGCCTTTTTTGACATTCATCATGTGGGTAATAGATGCGCACACAGGCTGTCCTCATACAACAAAGAAGGTGCAGAGCTAATTTAAAAGCACTTGTGGAAATTCCAGCTTCAGAGGGCTTATTAAAACAGAAGACCCCAAACTGTTAGGTGTACTTCTCTGCAGTGAACCTCTGCTTATTGCTGAAATTCGCCCCACCTCAGCACAAGCTGATTTTTGCCTTTCTTCTTCAACACACATATGTCTGTAAGGAAAATATTACTATTGCATGTTACAAGCACTTTCCAAATGCCATGTTTGCACAGAAATAAGTGTTTTGTATTTCAGGTTTTAATCTATGCTTTCATACACTTATTTTTTCAGTTTTTTGGTATACTGCCCCCACAGCAACATATTTGATTCTTTTTTTTTCCTCTCAGCTTCTAGGTTATTTGTGCCTCTGTTTTTATCTGCAAAAGTCAAAACAGTGGGCCAAACTCAGCTTTGGTGTAACTGTTTTGGATTAAATGTGCAGCATTGTCACACTTTTATATTACATTTCAAGATTAATTATTAACATGTGTACCTAGTATATTGATTTAAAGGGCACTGCATAAGTTAAATGCTCGGCCGTAAAATTAAAACCGTTCCTGGCCACACTGAGTGACATTGCAGAAGTATTCTGCTGCTCTCACCAGAATCCTGGGCAATTGCAACACTGTTTATCAGACACTGACACAAAAAACCTGCAAAACCATCGTCAGCAGACAGTAGTGTGAAGAAATGCAGCTTTCCTTCAGCTCTGCGACTTGCTGTGTGTGTGTAATTACCACAAGCAGTGGGGAGGAAATCACGACTATGAGACACATACAGACAGAAGTATATCTGTTCATACATAAAATACATACTTCAACGTATATTTTTACTTTGGTTGTACTTCTTGCTGACCCTATCTGATTTTATAATCTTCAGAAAAATGATTGTAGCGAATCACATAAAGGCTTGAATTGGCACAGACCTTAAAGATCACCCTGTTCCAATCCTCCACCATGGGCATGGACATCTTCCACTGGACCAGGCTGCTCAAACCTCCATTCAATTGGCTTTGAACACTTCAAGGGATGAAGCGTCCACAACTTCTACAGACAACCTCTTCCAGTGTCCCACCACTCTCACAATGAAGTATTTTTTCCCTGATATCCAATCTAAACCTCCTCTTCTTTCAGTTTGAAACCATTCCACCTTGTTCTGTCACTACCTGCCCTTGTAAGAAGTCCCAGCTCTCTTGTAGCCTTCTTTAGGCACTGGAAGGCTGTTAGGTCTCCTCAGAACCTGTTCTCCTCAAGGCTGAACAACCTCAATTCTCTCAGTCTGTCCTCCTAGGAGAGGTGCTCCCTCCCTCTGATCATCTTCATGGCTCTCCTCTGGACTTACCCAACAGGTCCATAACCTTTTGTGCTGGTACCCCAGAGCTGATGCAGCACTGCAGGTGGGGTGTCACCAGAGCAGAGCAGAGGGGCAGAATCCCCTCCCTGGCCCTGCTGCCCACACTGCTCTGGATGCAGCTGAGGATAAATTTGGCTTTCTAGCATAGATAATCCCTTATAATTTTGAGAAACCTGTGTGTTCAGGAGAGGGTTTTTTCTCTCACATGTGTTTCATGAAGGCATGCATGGTAAATTCTTGAGCCCAGTTCCTTGCTTTACTCCGGTTTCACTGTGTTCTCAGCCAGCCTTGCTCCCCAGGGACCACACGGGTCCCAGGCCAGCCTTTCTGAGGGCTGTTCTGCAAGGTGTGGTATTCACTCTCCGTGTTTGGGTCACAGACTCTGAGAGCAGGCAATTACTTTTCCTGAAAGGGAAAAAGGCACTAATCTCTCAGTGAAATGTTGTGGCAGTGTTGGCAGCTCTTGGTGAAGCCAATCTAGGGGAGCAATGCCTTCGTCCCTTGTGTCAGTTCCAGGATCCTGAGTTATATCTTTTAGCCATCTGTGGCAATCCTACCAATTTGTTGTCAGCATTAATTATGTCTGAGACGATCATCATCTTTTTGATCCTGGCACATATATTAGTACTAGGGATGTTGTCACTGGCCTTAAAAATTAATTATATTGGGGGATTCTTGTTTATGTTTATCAGTGAACTGTCTGGGAATGTCTCAAGTGCTACAGCTTAGCCCAGCAGTATCAATGTTGTACTTCTCAGGAGCTGCTGGACTGAGAAAACAAGCTATGAGTAAAATCTAAATTGCAGGTAATTTTTTCTATTTCTAGGCCTACAAAACCTGTACAATGAAGAATGGGTTTAAAGCTGTCCTTTGTTTTTAAAACATTATTTAACAATTCATTGGTATAGATCACAGATCACAGAATATTCTGATTTAGAAGTGATCCACAACTCTTAAAGGAATGGCCCATATTGAACCTGCAATCTTGGGGCTATTAGCACCATGCTTTAAACAACTGAGCTAATCTCTGTTCTGCGACAAAAAAAATCATCATGGCTGCAATTGTCAGCAAAAGCTTATTTTTCTTCCGAGTGGCACAAGATATGAGTCTTCTTTATATAGCTCAGCTGTAGGGGAGTGATGTTTCAGCCTGTACAGTAACATGTGCAGAGCCCAAATCCTGTTCTCATGAGTAGCAGCAGCTGGGGCTTGGGCCATTAAATCTGCATCTCATGGCTTGTGCTGTGCGATGTTGGGAAAAGCCCCTTTAGCAGATCAAAAAGCCATGTGGTCGGCTGGTGTAGGATTTTGTGGAGATTCTCTACAGTCATTTCTTGCCAGGGATTTATATGCAGAATATCGTGGTGCTGTTGAGAGAAAATAAAGATAGGAAATGCCCTCTGGTTGTATGTTGTGCGAGACAGCAGAAAAAAAAATGTTCATGCTTGTTTTTAATGCTGTGCTTTTCCTTTTCCTTTAGTGCATTGCCATATTTTTCCATGTTCAGTTTTCAAAGTGAAAGAGTATATTTACACTTTCTTCTGTGATGAATAGAAAATACAAAGAGAAAGAGTATATTTACATTTTCCTCTGTGACTAATAAAAATACCCCAAGAACCAATACTTCCCTTCACAGACACTCTAATTCATACCAAATGGATTGATCTACAGGAACACAGGAGATTTGCTATGCATAAAATATGGGACTGTCACAGCTTGTGCTCTATCAGAAAAGAACTGGTCTATGGATTATATGGTTTATAGCAGAAAAAATGTTTAAAGTTTTGTACAGATGGCTGACCAGTTAAACCAGCTCTGTAGCTCTCTGAAAGACTGCTGGAGATACTACAACATGCTTTACTGACCAAATTGCTTGGGATTCTTTAATGCCATTTACCTCTTTCTTATATGTCTGGGTATTGTAGCATAGTTACACATGAGGTATTTTTCTGCTGTTCCTGCAGAATAATATATGGAGCAAAGCTTCTGAAACTGATGAAAACAAATAAGATTTGTTTTGCATATGTGCACAGGGAAAGTTTGGTCTCCCAGCTGTGCTGAACCTACACATGCATTTACCTTGTTGCACACACGTGCTCTTTAATGTGTGTTTAAGTAAGAGATAACAACCACATAGACACACATACACACTTTTCTGTGTGGATATGAATACAGGGCAATGTGCTCTTTAGCTGCCAGAATATCCTCAACACATTGACTGATTCGTCAGAGCAGGGTATAAATTTCATACTTTATCACATGGGTTTTCTGAACAGGATGTACAAAAAAGAAACCCTAGTTAGACTGCTAGGTAGGGTCTTGCTCTTTATAGCATTAATTTTATTTCAGCAAATTTTAGAATGGCAATAACAGCTTTCCGTGCCATTAGTGGCTTCATCCAAGAGACTCTGAGTTCTTTAAAATCAATTACATTTTTAAACAATACATCAAGTACAATACTTGCATTTGTCTATATGGCATAAAATATTTTGGCGAGGTCAGGCTCCTGTCTGCAGTCTTGGTTCAATGCAGTGACCCGAGGATGAACCCAGCTGGAGTAATCTGACCCTTAGGCAATTTTTCAGCCATTAAAACCCTTAGTCAGAAGCTGAGACTTAAGCAAACGCTGTCAGCTGGAAAAAAGGCATTTTGAAAAGAAAGGAAGAAGATGTCTGGGTAAAGGGGTGTCCTGGACTTTTAGACACCTATAGACTAAAACAGCTGCTTCATGACTGATTCCTACACCACTGCAAGCATTCATCAAAGCACTGGTCTTATCCAAATAAATAATACTCTCAAATGGCCTTCACTTTCACCTCAGTGGGAAAAGGCTTGCAATCTGCCTACTTTAGTCTGTTCTATTGGTACAGCAGCCCATCAACACAAGGGAAAGCAACTGTTTCCTATGATGAACCTCAGCCCTTCCTGAATCACAAAAAAAATCAATGTAACTATTGTCCTTTGCTGCTGCTGCACTGCACAGCGTGTCTTCTGAAGGACATAGAATTTTTTTAATTACCTACATTTAATGCAGAATGATTCCCATGACATTGTTTTTCTAAGGCTTGAACAAGGGCATCCACTCTAGGATTTCACTTTTATTGAGAGTGGGAGAGTTGTGTACATCCACAAAGATCTAAAAGGTCACAGCCCAGTTCCCAGGTGGCACATGGATTTTCTAGATGACATAAAGAAGCTAAATGTGCTCAGAAATCTTCTGCATGCTTGAGTCTTGCATTGCATAGGGAAATCTGTGCTTAGGCATACTTGGGCATTAGTGTAATCCATTTTCCCTATTTCTGCTCTTTCCAAGCACAAATACTAATAGCAAATCCCCTCCTATGAAACTTACTCTTACAGAAAAGCACCACAAAGACAATTTATGATCCATACTGGTGAGGCACACAAGGAGCTTTGCAGACACCTTTACCATCATAACATTCACATTGAATGCTACAGTGGAGTTACTGTGAATAGGGATGGGGACCTCAGCTTCCCACAGGCTTAGCCCAGAGCCTGATGAACAGAACTGCAGGGAAGCAGCTGGAGCTCTGCCTTGGGGAGGATGATGAGCAGGTGACATTTTATGCATTAGGATTAAAGGGCAGACTAAAAAAGGTGACACTTCAGTGAATGTTTGCTACAGGCCCTCTGATGAGGAGGAGGACATGGACGAGTTCTTTTGCAGATGTCTGGAAGTAGCCTCACAGTCGTGAGTCCTGATTCTTGTGGGGAACTTCAGCCACCCCAATGTCAGTTGAAGGAGCAACACAGCAAGGCTGTGATAACAATCCCTGAAATTCCTTTCAGGTCACCCCTATCTCAACTTTCTCATAGAGGCTGTGAAGGATCCAACAAGGAAGGATACTGTTGGATCTTATACTAATTAACAAGAAAGGCTGGAGGCAACCTTGGCTGCAGGGACCATGGATTGTAGAGTTCAGTATCCTGCAAGGATGAAGAACTTTGGATTGCAACCCCAGACTTCAGGAGAATTAATTTCGGCCTCTTCAGGGAACTTCATGGAAGAATGCCATGGGAGTGGCCTTGTAGGAAAATGAGTCAAACAATCTGGTTAGTATTTGAAGATTCTTTCCTCCAGGTTCAAGGAGGGTGTATACATCCCCATGGGCTAGCAGGTGAGAAAAGGGACAGGAGACCTGAATTGTTGAACAAGGAATGAGGGAAACCCAGACATGGGGTGGAAGCAGGTACAGGACCCCTAGGATGAATACATAGATACAGTCAGACTATGCAGAATTGCAGTGAGGAAGGCCAAGGTGTAGCTGAAATTAAATCTGAGTAAGGATGGAAAGAAGAGCTTCTTCAAATATATTCATAACAAAAGAAATGGTAGGGAAATTGTGGGTCTGCTACTGAATGGAACAAGGGCACTCACAATCAAGGTTGTAGAGAAGGCTTGAGATACCAAATGCTCCTTTGCTTCATTCTTTACTGCCAAAGAAACCCTGCCAAATGGAAACCCTGGCCCAGGAGACCAGGGGGAAGACCTGGAAGAAAGAAAACTCTCCTTTGGCTGAGAAGAATTGGGTTAGAGATCATTAAGTCAAATTTGACATCCACAAGTTTGGCCTTGTGGCTCTGACGGGGTGCATCCCCAAGTGCTGAGGGAACTGAGGCTTCATTGCTATTTCACTCACTATTATCTTTGAAAGGTCATAAAGATAAGTGGTGCCAGAGGACTCAAAGAAAGAAAATGGCACCCCCAGTCTTTAAAAATGGGAAGAAGGAGGACCCGGGGAAGTTCTGGCCAGGCAGTCTCCCCTTAACCCCTAGAAATGTGAAAGAATGGTTGGTCCTGGAGACCATCTCTGAACATGAAGACAAGAAGGTGGCCAGGAGCAGTCAGCATGAATCCATCAAAAGGAAATCATGCTCAACCAATGCTTGCCTTCTATGATGAAGCAACTACATGAATGGATGAGGGGAGAGTAGTATGGATGGATGTCCTGGACTTTGGAAAGTCTTTTCATGATGTTTCCCGTAATATTCTCATGGACAAACTCATATGGGATGTGGGCTGAACAGTGGGCAGAGAGGTGGATTGAGAACTGCTGAACGACAGATCCCAGAGGGTAAAAATCAGTGGCATCAGTTGGAGGCCTGTCACTGGCAGTGTCTCACAGGGCACATACTGGGGCCAGTATTGTTCAACTTGTTCATCCTTGACTTGTAAAAAGGGGAACATGTCTCGTCAGCAAATTCCCTGAGGACACAAAGCTGGGAGTAATGGCCAGCACCCCGGAGGGCCGTGCAGTCCTTCGGAAGGACCTGGGCAGGTTGGAGAGACGGGTAGAGAGGAACCACCTGAAAGTCAACAAGTGCAAATGAAGGGTCCTGCTCCTGAGGAGGAACAGCCTCAATCACCTGGGGCTGACCTGCTGGGGAGCAGCTCTGCAGAGAAGGACCTGGGGGTCCTGGTGGACAACAAGCTGTCCATGAGCCAGCAGAGTGTCCTGGTGGCCAAGAAAGCCAGTGGTGTCCTGGGGAGCATTAGGAAGAGCATTGCCAGCAGGTCATGGAAGGTGATCCTGTCCTGGTGATGACACACCTGGGGTGCTGTGTCCAGTTCTGGGCTCCGCAGTGTAAAGAAACTGGAACTTCTTACAAAGAAAGTATTGGGGAGCTGGGCCTGATCAGCCTGGAAAAGACTGTGGGGATTTATTATCAATGTGTGTAAGTGCCTGAAGGGAGGGTGTCAAAGGATGGAGCCAGTCCCTCTTTGATCTTGCTGAGCAAGAGGACAAGAGGCAATGGGNATGAATGGATGAGGGGAGAGTAGTATGGATGGATGTCCTGGACTTTGGAAAGTCTTTTCATGATGTTTCCCGTAATATTCTCATGGACAAACTCATATGGGATGTGGGCTGAACAGTGGGCAGAGAGGTGGATTGAGAACTGCTGAACGACAGATCCCAGAGGGTAAAAATCAGTGGCATCAGTTGGAGGCCTGTCACTGGCAGTGTCTCACAGGGCACATACTGGGGCCAGTATTGTTCAACTTGTTCATCCTTGACTTGTAAAAAGGGGAACATGTCTCGTCAGCAAATTCCCTGAGGACACAAAGCTGGGAGTAATGGCCAGCACCCCGGAGGGCCGTGCAGTCCTTCGGAAGGACCTGGGCAGGTTGGAGAGACGGGTAGAGAGGAACCACCTGAAAGTCAACAAGTGCAAATGAAGGGTCCTGCTCCTGAGGAGGAACAGCCTCAATCACCTGGGGCTGACCTGCTGGGGAGCAGCTCTGCAGAGAAGGACCTGGGGGTCCTGGTGGACAACAAGCTGTCCATGAGCCAGCAGAGTGTCCTGGTGGCCAAGAAAGCCAGTGGTGTCCTGGGGAGCATTAGGAAGAGCATTGCCAGCAGGTCATGGAAGGTGATCCTGTCCTGGTGATGACACACCTGGGGTGCTGTGTCCAGTTCTGGGCTCCGCAGTGTAAAGAAACTGGAACTTCTTACAAAGAAAGTATTGGGGAGCTGGGCCTGATCAGCCTGGAAAAGACTGTGGGGATTTATTATCAATGTGTGTAAGTGCCTGAAGGGAGGGTGTCAAAGGATGGAGCCAGTCCCTCTTTGATCTTGCTGAGCAAGAGGACAAGAGGCAATGGGCAGAAACTGATGCACAGGAAGTCCCACCTCAACATGAGGAAGAACTTTACTATGCATTTGACTCAGCCCTGGAACAGATTGCACAGAGAGGCTGCAGATTCCCTTTCCCTGCACATGCTCCTATGCCACCTGAACAGAGTTCAGAGTCCTGAGCACCCTGCTTGAGTAGGGAGGTTGGACTATATGACCTCCAGTGGTCCTTTCCAACCTTAACCTTTCTGTAATTCTGTGAATGGAAGTCCTAGTTCTTAACCCCTGCCTACCCCATTGGACAGATATCCTTACTCGGTGTCATGTCTCAGCATTCAGCCTTTGGGTTTCTGTTGTTATTTGACATGTGTTCTGGTGCCTCACATGGCAGTGCTGCCTACATCTCCCAGAGGAGCTCAGCATCATTTCCTGAAAATTGTTTAGCAGCATAACTGTGGGGATCTGCTGACCTGGACTGTCTTCCTCAGTACAGCAGTTTTGAGGATTTGCAGCTGATGAGGAAGATGTTCACAGCAGAGCCTGTATCTGCCTTTCAAAGGTTCCCACTGTGACCCTGGCAGTTTTCTGCCTTAAGAAAAATATGCAGTCTTTGGATTTCACTAATTCTCAAAGGCTCAGTGTGCTTTACTACAGCGTCTGAATCTGCGGAATGATAAAATGGCAGCAATAGATCTGAGGGGCTGTAAGGGTGAGTTTGGCTCCTGCATACTGTCTTTGGATGAGATGTTCCAATGACAGGAATCCTTGAAGAGTTAAGCTTTTAGGAGAGATGTAATGTATGTTTTAGTGTCCCACTGTAAATAATTCACAAAATGTCAGCTGATGTCAAGAAATGGAAACTTTTGAATGCAACTGAGATGATCAGTCATGTCTTTGCTTCTAAAGCAAGGCTGGAATTATGCAGGAACAATGCAAAATACTTTAAATATGCAGACCTTATAAACTGCTAATGACAGACATTAAATTGAAGAACACTCTCTTCTTTCCTTCCCTACCTTCAAGCAAATTCTTTGGCAGAACTTCTTGTCTTGGTATCATAAAGTTGGCAAAATCCTGGTGCTGTAAAAATTTGATAATGCAGGAAAACAAAATCAAAGGCCATAAAACACATAAAAGTGACTCTTTAAGCCTTCTGCCTCTTTTTAGAGCAACACTGTCCAGCATTGATACACACATCTACCTTTCACCCAAGTGAATACATTTTTTTTTTTTAAATCTGGGAGAAGAAATCAGTTCCTAGCTTTCAGGCCTCTACTTTCTCTCTTGGGTACCATATAGCTGGGTGCTCTAGAAGTCTTGGGCCTGCAGCAGCAAGAGCCAAGGCCCAGTAGTCAAAAACCATGGGGAGTGATTCTACAGTCAGCATAAATGCAGAATTGATCTGTTTTGTAATATGGCCACTTAGACTTTTGGCATATTTTAGCAGTCATATCCACACCAATTATTAACTTGTAAGCTTTGTCTTCTCTGCATTTCTCTGCCCCTGAAAATTGCCAGCCCTCCAAATGGCTGGGACTGTAGGGGCTGGGCAGTAGATTTCATTCTGTCTCTTGATGTCCCTTAGATAGCAAAGTAAAAATATGTTTCAAAAATATGTTATTTTCTCCCTTTTAGTATCAGAAGACAGTGGGAATTCTGTGAAGCAAGGATCATAATTTTAAAATACTGTAGCAAGAACCAATACTTTCAGTCAAGCTCCTGCAGTACGAATGTAGAAGTAGGTTTTGTCAAATCTGTGTTATGTGTTTCCCACCTGCTTTGATAATCCACTGCTGTATCTACGCATTTAATCTCTGTAAAAATTAAAATTCTGCAAGTAAACTCTGCACGAGGCTTTAATATAACTGGCGTTGAGTGCTCATTGAACAAAAGGGCAAATCTGAACCCATTCCTGGGGTCAGCTTTGCCTCAGCTTCTGCAGCATGCAGCATGCATGAGACCAGACCAAGGCCGTGCCTGTCTGCCCCTGTCCTCCAGTACTTGCCTTCACCCAGGAATGGTGGCACTGTCTTTGTCCTCCTCCCCTCCAAGGACAGGCATGCATGGGCTTCCCAGCCAGCAGAGAAGCTGTGAGAGCCTTTGCCCCATCTCGCCCCTTTGTGTTGTAAATTACTAACTGTAAATAAACTGCTTGTGAGGAAAAAAGGGCAACTCACTTACTGGCCCACTCAAACAGGGCTAGCAAACACTTGCCTCGCGGGCGATGCACGGAGTCATGACTGCCCCGAGAAAACTGGCCAATTCTGCTTGAGCTGGGGACCCTTTAACTAGGCTGTGCCGTCAGCGCTCAGGAAGCACTCACAGACTGGAGAGTCTGTGTTTCCCTCATCCTGGGAAACGGCAGGCTGGAGGTGGTGCGGACTCGCAGGGTGGAGGACTGGCTCTACAGCCTTCTCCAGGAGCCCTGGGGCAAATAGGGAGCAACCGAGGCAGACACAAAACTCCTCTGGTGGCTGCTAATGTGACTTGAAAGGTGCTATTTCTCAGAAGGAGGTGATTCATAAAACCCCCGGTAGCATGGTAGTGCAGAGAGGGGATGGAGATGGTGGCACTGGAAGCCTTGTGAGAAGTCAAGCGGCCGAAGGGGCTATCTAGATCTGCCTACCCCAGGCAGGGAGCAGGAATCTTGCCATCACCAGACACCCTCACAGCTTTTTAAGAAAGGCTTGTTTGCTGCGAAAGTGCATACACTGCATCTGCAGCAGCAGCTGCAGGGCTCACGGAGTTACTGTACCAGAAGATGTTGCTCAATCATACACAGCATTTTTTACCACTCTGATCAGTGGGTATCAAGAGAAACTGCAGAAGCTCTTTGAAAGAGAGGAAAAAACACAAACACATAAATGAGAATGAAACAAAAATATAAATGAGAATGACTGGCCTGACAGTAAATTCAGTAGAGTTTCTGAGAAACTCAGTGCTACTGGATTACATTCTTATTATAGTCTTGCAGGAACTGCTGGAGCCAAACATGATTTCAGAAAATATTTAAAATGTTAAAGTTGTGTATAGATTTAATAGTAATGAAGGAGTAGGGAAACAGGTGTTCATTGTGCCCTTTGCTTTTACTTATCAGAAAGGCACAAAATCCCTAAGAGCTACAGTCTGTGTAAGATCAGTTGCAAGTCTGTATCTGTGTGATACATAATTACCATCTGGAAGACAAATTACCTGCTATGTAGGCACTGTCAAGATAACTGAGCAAAAAAGCAGCCATGTAATTGTTTTGTATTCTTTTGAAAATGACCTTTTGATATCCCTTGAAAATTTGGCTCATTATGTTTAAAATGGAAAATATGAAATTATATTATTTTTGGATGTTTGGTATAGTAGAAGAAAGAATACAACACATTTCATGGACCTGCATTAACAGCATCATAATCTTCCATATTAGAGCAAAGCAGCACTTAGATCACATTTCAATTCTTTGTGGTTTAGGAGATCGAATAGCTTTTATGATTTAACACTTGCTTCTAAAACTCTTCGCGCTAATTTGCTCTTGCTTCGTGCTCTGCCTTTGTCTTTTCATAAACTAGTGAGTGGTCTGCAATCTCAGGGTATGGTGGGACCAATATTAAGTCCGTTAGACATCACCTACCCTTTTCCAGTTTTTACAGGAGTAATTGCTAATAAACACTGGCTGTAGCCCAGAGGAAAGGGGCATCACAGTGACTGCAGTAATGACCACGGTGGCACTATAGAGCACTGGGATACTCTTCTGCACCATATACTGTCTCACCCTTGGGAAGGGACAGAGCAGGCCTTGGAGACCACCCTGACACCATTCCAGTTAGCTTAGTGCTGCGCATTTACTGACTTAACATTTAATCTCTACAAAAGCTCAAGCTTTTATGATTCCCACTTGTCTCAAAGGCTGAAAACAGAAAAACAAGGAAAATGTTTGCTATGTAGAAATTGGAATAGTGACAACACAATATGATGCCACAAAATCCCTCTTCTACTTTGCTCTCCCCCTACTGTGCTTTCCTGATCTTCTCTCTCCCACCTGACCAAACCAGTTTTTCCCCCTCAGCCCTTTGGCAGCACTATCTTATTATCACCTTGTCTTGAGTCCATAATCACCTTTTTTCTTTGCTGTTTTGGTTAAGCTTGGCATATTTGGCCTCCTCTGGTGTATCTCTTGCTTTTTCCTTGCTGTAGTTGTGATGTCTTGTTTTATCACCTTGCTATACCTGTGGGCAGCCTTCACTGTGTGTTATAGTTGGAGTATGCTGTGGAACACTTAGTTCTCCCTTAAAATCACTGCAAGCTTATCTGAAGAAGCAGAGTCTTGGGATACATTAACTGATGGCAGCAAGCAGTGCATAGGTGTGTGCCTTCTGGAGAATAAATATTTTAATGAATAAATGAGATGAATCAGTGCTCATGAAGCACGTATTCCTGTCTGTGGCTTTCCCTGACTGTTTTAGCTTTTTGATTTGCATTCTGTCCATTTATTCTAGCCTAAATCTGTGCATTAGTTCACTGACAATGTGTGTTCACTGAGCACCAGTCATAATAAACATCGGCCTTCCAGCTAAGTTTTTCTCCCAGATTTTTACAGGCTTTTGCCTGATTTCCCACCCAATCACTCTCTCCTTCTCACCAACTGCTGCCCATCTGCCCTGCAGCCTTGAGGAGAAAGCAAGTTAGGGATTTTTGCCATGAACAGGGTATGTTCATGTCCAGCACCGACCACTAGCAATATGGGCAGTATCTATATCCATTTGCTGAGTTACAGGATCACGCCATGAGAATCAGCCCAATAAAGATCTGGCCTGCAAAGACTGATGGTGGCAAGGCAGAGCATTATGGGCTCATAAAATCAGTTTAGAAGCCAAAAGGTAAACACTTGCTTACAATCAGTTAAAAAATTTGGCAGACGTGATAATGAAGATAGTCATAAATGTAAGTCAGAAAAGGGTCTTAGCTCTCCCCCACCATTTTATAGTGAGGCATAAGACTGGCAATTGACAAGCATATGTGTGGAGATCACAGATGGTTTCTATATGAGGTACCCTTAAAATAGCCTTAGGGCTGAAACCGCTCTGTCTGCTCTCAGTGTGTTGATGTTTTGCCTCTAGTTCTGGGGCTTGGTCCAAGAACTGATGTTTTATCAGCACTGAGAAGCAATAGAAGAGATCTAGAAGGAGGGCTCTGCATTTGCTTATTGTATTCTTCCAAGGACAGATGATGATAATTTATCACTTCCTTTACCTTCTTGATACACTAATAGACTGACGTCAATATTCTATTACTTTTTCCAACGGTGTCAGTGTTTTGAATCCATTTCGGTATGTATTGTAGCTGGCTGACCTTTGAATCCTTTTTCTGTCAGTTAAATGCAGAATTTTGGAGTCTCAGTCAGTTTTTACGTATGGCTGTATTTTTTGTGTGAAAGACAGAATATGGAGCAAATAGGAGAAAAATATATTTCTCTGCCTGAAGTCTTTTTGAAATATGTAGAATAAAAGACCTGTAATGCAAGATTTCTAATGCATTAGAGCCTTGTAAAACTAATCCCTTTTCAGAAGCAAAGAAATGTGAAATGACTATGATACCTTGATTAACGAAAACCTTACAGGAACCTCGAGTTCATGAGGAACATGCTCCATATAGTACAGATCATCTACCATGGCAAAGCATAACCAGAGATAGTTGGAAATTTCCACTCTTGGATTTTTATTTCTGCTTAATAGGGTTGTAGTTAAATGTTTTTTGTTTGAATGGGGTTTTTTAAAAAACTTTTAAGTAAGATACCGTTTTAGGACAATAAAAGAAAATGGAAATAGCACTTGATAATTTGTCATCCTTCACCTTTTCTGCATCTGTTTAAAGTATTGCTATTAGAATTTATTCATAAATGAAAAATTACTTTAAGAATTGCAACAAAAGTGGAAAAAAGATGCAGACTCTCCATGTAGCTTGTATGGGGACTGGATTGATTGTCAGTGATTGTTTTAATTTCTTTGGTTCTCATAATGTAGAGTCATTATTTATGTGCATATCTAATTTAGAAAAGTGAATAATTTAATTTAGAAGACTACTCTCACATTTGAAGTTAGTCTTTTGACAGGGTATAATTTAGAACCAAAGAAGTAAATCTAAATGCATGATCTAGTATTTTTTCTCATTAATAAAATATTTTCAGTGAGGGATAAAAAATACTTCTTTTCTTCTATCATTTGAATGACACATAAATGTTTGAAACAGAGTTGCTGGTTTTATTTACTGTCTCCAAGAATTTGTTCTCAACTCATCTTATTACAATGTAGGGAGGCTAGAATGTACTAGGGAAATAAAGTTCCTGTATTTCTGTATTTCCAGGAATAAAGAAAATAAGATATTTAAATAAGAGAAAAAGTCAGTTTTTTGATCAGTGGTAGACAGAAAGTTTACACAAGCATCCAAACTGAACATCCAAAGTTCCCGAGACAATAATTTAATAGAATATGTCAAAGTTCCATTTTTTAAGCAAATTAATTATTTTTCTTTGCCTGGTTTTGAGGAGTGTTGAAAGGACAGAACCTAGACCTGGGTCCATAGCATGCTGTTCTATTAATTCCCTGGATTACATCCGTAATAAATCAAATAATGATTTTGTTACCTACGTTTATTTTTAAATGGCAAAATATTAAAACTTTAGTAATCTACTTCAGTAGTACCATACTGCAAGTTAATATCTATATTTACAGCCACAAGATTTAGACATGGTCATTTTTCTACTACTTGCTCAATTTGCACTGCAGACAGAAACACTGTCTGCACGTGTCACACGTAGGCACAAGGTAAATAATATTTTGAATATTCACTACTTTGACAATTTGGTAACACTGTATTGATTAATTACTTCGAACTAAGTGACCACGTGACTATGACCTTGCAGTGTTTTCCTTATTAAAATAACTGCTATTGCTCACAAAACTGTATTTTGAAATATTTCTTCATTGTTTGCAGATGCTGACAGATGTCTTCAGGCTGATCTTGAAGTACTCTTCTAAGCTCCTAGCAATTGAGGAAATGTGTGGTAATAGATACAGCCAGATGTGCTCAAATCTGATGGAGTGACTGCCTTTTAATAACACTGGAAAAACTGCAGAAGCACAAGTTACAGACATGCAAACACATTTATTGCAAAATCTCTGTTCAGCAAAAACATCTTGATTTCAGCTTTTTATGCCCAAGATCCTACAACTTGTATTAGTATATTAATTGAAATTAAATACTGTACATTAATTGAAATTAAATGCTATCAGATGCTAAGACTTCTGTCCTATTTTCAGTGTTGCCTGCAGTTCTTCCTTGCTCAGTTGGTTTTGCTTTGTCCGCTTTCACAAATTTAAACAGTTGTTTTTAGCTTTAGCCCCTTCAGCTCATGTTTGCAGAAAATTATATGGTACATTGACTTATCCTGACTCCCTGACATACTTAAATTACCACTCCTTTGATTTTTCAAACTATATTTTAATAGTCCCGGTTGCAGGAGGAAATAGAAACTGTAGTGCAGTCCTGCCTGGATCACCTCCTACAGAGTATTTCAGACACTCACATGCATCTTTGAGGAATGATTGCTCTTTATGTGTATTTGGTTTGTATGGCAAGGATTTGGTAGTAGGAAGGGGCTAAGAGGAGTGACTTCCCTGGGAGGGTGCCAGAAGTGTTTTCCGTGTCCAACAGAGCCAGTGCCAGCTGACTCTCAGATGGAACTGCTGCTGGCCAAAGAAGAAGACATCAGTGATGGTGGTAGAACCTCCAGAATAATCTATTTGAGGAGGTTAAAACCTTCTGTAACAGACAGAGAGGAGTGAGAAGAGAGAAACAGCTCTGCAGACACTGAGGTTAGTAAAGTAGGCGTGGACAGGAGATGTTCCAGACACCAGAGCAGAGTTTCCCCTGCAGCCCCTGGTGCAGACAATGGTGAGGCAGCTCTGCCTCTGCAGCCTGTGAAGGTCCACAGAGGAGCAGAGATCCATCTGCAGCCCAAGGATGACTCCACAGCAGAGCCAGTGAATGGTGGACTGTGACCCCTCGGGAATTGTGGAACAGTGACCAAAGAGCCAGGCAAGGGCTAAGACATCTTATCTATGGCCCAAACTATGTACCCTCTACTTTATCTTTGAAGATGGAGATTTGCATAGTTTGCATCAAGAACTATTCAACTGAAATTAATTTCTGTTTCTGATAGTGCTGCATTTTTTCACAGCACTATTTGAAGTGACTACTCTATGCTGGTGGGAATGGTGAGTTTTTATGCCATCACATGTTGGTATTCGCTTTCAGATGGAGAACAAAAAAGCAGTTCAGTGTAGGACTGCTATTCTCTTTCTTGGTTTGGATGCTGACTTCATGTAGTCTCTTACAGTTGGCAGTCAGTAAAAGGGGAAAAATATGGTGAATTGTTTTTGAATAGATGAGTATATTCCCTCTTTTAAACCAGAAACACTCATTGCCTGCTTTTCCATGTTAAAAAATAAGACAGTAACATGGAGCTGATGGATAATAACTGTGTTATTACTAGGATCTCACATTGTGCCCTTGATGTTTTGATGGCAGGAGCACTCTGCCAGGATCAGCTGCTGCTCCTTTGTCTTTGCCCCCTGCACCCCCTGCTCCTCCCAAGCAGCCAGCATCGCTGTGCTTGGTGAGGCTGGGGTTGTTCCCCATCTGGCATTCCCACTGAGCATCTGGGCACATTTGGCAATGGCTTGGCAGCTCTGACAGGATGTGAAAACTAGGAGGAACTGGCAGTGGAAAGATTTCTGATCTTCAAAAAGTAGATGACAAGCTTTGCAATTGCCCTTTCCAAGCCAGGATGCACTGGTACACCACGAACAGAGCCGAAGATGGGAACATGCAAGAAGTGCCCACATATTTTCTCTTGTGCCCTTTGGACTATGAAATATCATCACCTTTGGTGGCAACAGGAAACCCCAGCAGAGCTTTGGGTTTGCCTTTGGGGTCTGTTATTTTGATGTTTGAGCTGGCTATCAGTAATTTTTTCTGCTACACTTATAATGACTGAATGACATTCAAAAACCACTGGAAATATGTTGTCATCATTGTAGCAGCCAATGTTTATGCCTCAGTGGAGAATAGTTCTACATTTGATGACATATCACTCTGATGAGTTTTAATCCGGTTGTTACAATCTTTCTGATATGGCATCAATAATCAACACTACATCTTTCTTGCCATTTAGTCTGTAAGTCTCTTATGTGTAGGTAACTTTATCTACAGCATCCCTGTGATGTTTTCTCTTTGATTACTGGCTTACTTATAGCCTACATACAAGTGAAGATAAGGTTGTCTGTGGAAATAATTGCAAGCAAGGAAGGACATAATATTTGGAGCATAGTTCTTGGAAGGAATTGAGCTAAGGGAGGTAAAATATTCCACTCATCTCTTAGGACCATAGGAATGGTGTAGTTGTTGCACTACAACTGGATAGAATAGCCAGTCTTGACAAGAATATTGCAATTGAAGCCTCACTGGTACAAAAAATAAATTCAGTTCATGTTTATCACAGTTTTACATTAAGTCTCCAGACTGAAGCATACACTTACTGTAAACAGTCTCACCCAATGTCATCTACATGCCAGGTTTTCTTTCTTTATAACTTGCATGGGCAAGTAATTGTCACCATGGAAATCAATCCTTCATTAGTTTTGTGTCTTTTGGGATTTGTGCCAATCTTCTGTGTAAAATAAATCTAGGCAGGGTAAACAAAAGACTGCAGAGATTCAGCAGTGCAGTTACACTGATAAGTATTTGAACAAATTAATGGTTAATAGTAAACAAATAAATTAAGAGATAGCAAGGAAAGTTGTTAGAAGATGAAGGCATTAAGATACCAGTGATACCTATGTAGAAGACCTCAGCCTACTGGAATTATAAAGGCTCCTGAAAACTGCCTTCAACAGTTTACTACAGGAAACATGTCTGGGACTGATTGAGCTTCTGCTCACATCTCTTGTTTCTGTCTTGATGCAAATACTGTGCAGGCGAATGAGTCAGCACCACTATAAACTCTGACAAAGGGTTTGAGAGTTTGGAATACCTCAAGCTGTCCATCTCCACAGACTGCAGAAATCTGATCTTGCATAGGACAGTGATGACTCATTTTTAAATGAGGGAGACATCCAAAAGGATGCCTGCTCCTAGAAGACCAAGGTGAGCATGCTATATTCGCTCAGAGGGATCAGATGTGGACCTGATGGTCCCACAAGACAAGATCCACCCAATGTCAGTGGGTTCACACAGCTAGGCAAGTGAGCTCCTGACACCCTGCCAGGCAGCATCATCCTTCTAAAGCACAAGGCCAAAAAACTACTGCAGGGTATGGTAAGTGAGGGAAGTCAGATTTCAAAAGATCACAAATTCAAAAGCCAAAAAGAGGAACAGACATTTTCTTGCTGAACCACAATGTATCTTATCCTGGGAGCTCTATGCACCCCTGTGATTAATAGCTGAGTGTTACAGCTAGTATGCCGATTACTTGTGTTCCTTCTGGACTGCCATGTGAAAGTGCAGAGTGACAGACCTTTGGCACTGGCATGTGACCTGCCGTCTGGACAGCTGTTGAGTCAGGCAGTCCTGAGTCACACGTGATTGTGCCCAGCCAGTGTGCCCTGTGGTGAGCACAGCAGAGACGCTGCATTTTCTGAGGAAGCAAACGGTGCATCATTGCCATGACACAGCACTGTAAATACCTTGATAGCATCATTTTGAAGATTAATATCTGCAGCAGCCCTGGGCTCTTTCTGTTTGGGCACAGGAAACCTTCTCTGTTAGAGAAAATGTGCTATGATGTAGCATCTGAAGTTGGTGGGGATCCGCTCTAGAACGGCACGTTGTTGGCTGCCGGTGCACAGCTGGCTGTCCTGAGTGTCAGAGTACATGGCTTTCGGTGTGAGTGGTACAATCATGTGGTGTTGGAGCCTACAGCACATCCCCCCTCCTTCTAGTGTACCTTACACTCTGCACCCAACCTATCTTGATAATAGCCTTTTAGTTGAAATTGTCTGAAAAATGGGGCACTTGAATAATGATACCAGTGTTCAATTCTAAGTGAAACCTCAGAGTGCTTGCATGTCCTTGAGTGAGATTCACTCTCCTTTTCTCAATGCTCTGCTTGCAAATCAATGCCTGATGTGTTACTGTGCCCTAAGAGGATTAAGAGGGTGCATGTGAGGTACATGGAAGCTATTGTCTTAAAACAAAATAAAAAAAAACTTCCAGCAGCTCATCTGAGACCCAGAGGTGCTAAGCCTTATTGCACAGAGACATAAGGATGCATAAAGGGTCCAGGGATTTCCTGATGGAATCAGGTTGGCAATTCCTTCCCGGAAGTCTGTGTCCTGCCACACTGATAGAAGTTTGTGGGGCACAAATGTAAGCCTCAGCAATCCCTCTCTTCTCCTTCCATGACTCTGGTACAAGATATGTTGGTGAAGATATCTCTGGGACATCCTGTCCATGCCCTGTTGTAGAACTGTAGAACTGTAGTCAATCTGTCCATCTAAAACATTTTAAACACCGTGCTGATGCCATCTATGCCAGACCCATGTGGCAGCAAATTACAGAAATTACTAATTGTTAGGTGCACTGGTGAGGAAGGACTGTATTTCATGTGGTTTAGGCTTACCTCCTACTGGTTTTACTTCATGTTCATTAATTGTCAAACTGCCTGACATTCGCAGGGAAAGGTGGGACCTGTCCACCAGAAAAACAAGTACCACAAATCAAGTCCCTTCCAGGCAAAGGCACCTCTGGCAACCTGGGTGTGGTTGAGGTCTTGTTACCAGTAAATGCCCTCTAACCCTTCTGCAGGTTGGCCTAGGCACCTTCTAGGACATCCAGCAGCTGTCTGATCCCTATTCTTGGTGCCTCTCAGATAGTATTTTTGCCAAGGCATACAGGACTCTCCTGAAGATGCCTGGGCGAGTAGAAAGCACAGGGTAAGGCTTCCTGGGCAAGGTGGTTTGGTTGTCTCATATCTCATGTGGAAGAACTGAAAAGGCTGGTGAACACTCCATGATCAAGACCCAGCCAGGAAATTCTAGTCAACACTTTCATTTTCAGGCTGGTCTTTTTATTTCACCTAAAACAGAGGGAATACCTTTCAGTTGTTCTCTCTATTTTCTCTTCTGTTTTTATTTCCTTCTTTCTTTTTTCTTTTTATTTTCATTTTTCTTTTTCTTTTCTCTTTTCTTTATTTTCTTTCTTTTTTTTTTCTTTTTTCAGAAGCTTAGTCTTACTGAAGCATATAATGGAAGGGCTTGGCAAGACTTTCTAACCTGCTTGTTTAGTGTCTCAGCCAGTGCAAGAAACACAGTTTCCTTAAAGTTCCAGAATATTCCTTGGGCATAGGTCAAATATGTCTAAGGTGTCTCAAATGTTTTCCTAAGGATTTTTTTTCTGCCCTGCCTGGTACGTCTTGCTCATTCCTGAAAACACGACTCTCTTTCTAATCAAATAACTCTTTTTACAGTTACTGGTCTCCCCCATAATGTAATTCTGTTTGTCAGATGATTTGGTTCTTCCTCGCTGCCTCTGGAGATTTGGAATAGGGAAACTGCTTTGTGCATCACTACCACAGGAAACTGGAAGTCCACCAAACCCAGCATGCTGTAGGAGGAGCAGATCTGCAATTTGAAAAGGACAGCATCTGTGCTCCCAGTGCTCATCTAGGAGGTAGGCCAAGAATCACCAGGTCACCCCTCTTCTTCCCTCTTCTAATCTGAGCAAATGAAAGGAAACATGAAAGCAAATTTGTCAAGCAACGTTGCATGAATTCTGCAAGCTTTGCAGATAATTCTTCTTCTCACTTCAGTTAAGTCATTTGAGAAAAACCACCTAAACTAAGAAGTGAGTCTTGCACAAAGTGTTGGCATTAGTCCAACTGTCATGGAATTTTGCTGAGTCCACAGTCCTGGTGACAGCAGGGGTTTAATTATTGCAGTCCAGGAAGGGTTTCCTTGTGTTTTCATATTGTTTTACATTTGGCACAGTTTAAACATGTAGTTACTCTTATTTGAAACAGCTGCTTTCGTTCTGCTTTGCAAAGAACTCATATATGTAGTCATGGTTTTCTGACTCGTCTTTGCTGCTACAGGGATTTCTATGGCTTGTGGTGACACCACCAAATGAGACCAGCATCACCTTTACGTGCAACCTGCATTTATAGGGCTGCTTCAGATTGCCCAGTACCCTTGCCGTGCAATTACCTTGTTACTGGCACTGGAAAACTTCATTTAAAGTACAATAAATTAGCATAATGTTTTGCAGAATTCATTAGAAATCTGAGGAGAAAGCCTTGCTATCCTTTTTTCAGAATCAACGGTACTCATTTGCAGATGTGATATTTTCTGTTACGGAAGGAGGTTGAATTTCAGGTGCTGATTCATAGAAAAACAATTTATTTTCAAGCCTGGGCTTTTCCTAGTGTCCTGGTGACTTGGACTTACCATACAGTCAGTTCCAGCTAAACTCACACCCGAACGAAATGTTTGTTTGAAGGTGAAGGGCGTAAGTGTGCATTTGGAGGGTTGTTTTGCTCACAGACTTTGATTCTGTGATGTGCCCCCATTCTGCAGTAAAAGCATTGGCGTGCTACAACATGCTAAAAGCAGCCGTAGCTGCAGTAAGAGATGGCTGTACACTGTAAAAAAAACTCCTTGAAACATACTGTAGCAATGAGCTCTGCTCCCTCTAAAGAGAGGTGAGCAGGAGAGCAAAAAACATCGAAGAGTTTGCTGCGCATCTCCGAAGTGTGAAACGGTTTTCAGGTCTGCGCAGATCTTGATAATTTTTCTTTTGTTTCTGTGTGGAAGCAGTTTATAAGAATTCAACAGATAGTCCTGTCACCAATGTTTAATCTCTGACTGTCCTTAGGGCTGAGACTTCTTATACTCCTCAATCCTTATGGGTTTCAAGGAAATCCGTCTGCTACGCTAAGTACCATAGAGTAAGAGCTGCTATTACCAAGCAGTTTCCTTTAATGTGCATTGAATAGTACATGTGCAAATTCCTCAGTCATGAAAGATCTGCTCCCTTGCATCCCAGAGGGCAGCAGCCCAAACTGTATTAATCAGCCTGATCCTTGACTCATGCGCACAGATGATCAGTGGATTCTGAAAATTCTGCTTCTCCTAGATGTGTGACTGCATCAGCAAGAGCTAGCTCACATATTAATAGAAAGCAATGTGCAAAAATCTGATCCCATGAAAGCTACAGTTATTTTGGATTAAGAAATTAACATTACGCATAATTGCAGAGCAAATTCTAGCTGTTTTAAAAGATACTGAATTCTGTGAAATGCCTGACATGAAACAGATGAATAAGGCAATCACAGTAGATGAGGAATTAATGAAACTACAGACAGCAGTGGCAATGGGACTTTTGCAAAGAGCTGTAGTAGTATCTTTTGAACTGTTTTCAGAGTTTAAAACAAGCAGAGCAATAGCCCTGAAAGTCTACAGCAGTGAAATTTGCATTAAAATTTTCAGCCACTCACTAACTGTACCGTGTTGCAAATAGACTTTTCATTATGTTCAGATTATTTTATTTCATTTTCCTCTTCCCTAATAAAGAACTGTTATTCCTGCTCCTATATCCTTGCCTGAGAGCCCCTTAATTTTCAAAATTCTAACAATTAGGAGGGAGGGGGTTTACATTTCCCACTTCAGGGGAGGCTCCTGCTTTCCTTAACAGACACCTGTCTTTTCAAACCGAGACACTTGGTAGAGTGTTGTAAGTCTTTGGAAGCTTGAAAATAGGATGAAAGACCACTGAAATTTTGGAATTCCATGCCTTTCTCATTCTTAATATCATATCCAGTCATCTAGTTGGATGTCAGTAGTGTTTGCTACGCCTTTGAGATAGTCAACTAAGACATTGCCTGGTATGCTTTACTTGCCTGTACATTTTTGCTGGAGGTATCCGTGAAGAAAAGACATCTTGAGGATGGATCAATAAATAGGAAGAGGATCAATAATCAAGCCACGACTTGGCATGTATCCCTAAGCAGTAGTGGCTGGAGAGGTCTTTGCCTCAATTACTGGTCCTTTCTAGTTGCAAAGGGATGTCAAATAATTGCAACAGAGATGCCCTGACACAATTTGGGCTCCTCTCCTCATTGACTTCTATGTGTAGTTTATGGTATCTGCCTTTTGCTCGCAGTGAAGGACATATATCTGAAACTTAGCACCAGCATAAATTGGTACAGCATCCTGGGCCAGGATCATAGGCCTCGGGACCTAGACAGTCCAATTTTCAGTTGGATGTCATCAAAATCCAATTAGTGATTTCACATTGTCTGAAACACAGGTACAGTGCTGAACTGGGTTCAGTGCTTGATAACAAAAAGTGTGGGGCAGTTCCTGTGAAGTTCAGGCAATATGTTTGTTGTACTGTACAGATCAGTTTGGCCTGGCTTCTGATGCGCTCATTTCTTTGATGGTATTACATTCACTCATACAAGGAGGGAAATTGCTCTGAGGAGATGGGATTTATCAAAAGATTATTCCTGGGATTTAAAGGGAGATCTAGAGCTTGAGCCGCTCCCTTTCATTTCAGAAAAAAAGCGCAATTATTGACTTTCATGAAGCCATTTCTACCTTGTTTTTCAACCAATATATCTTTTGCACAGCAAAATATTATGCTGAACACATAACTTTTAATTCTGCAGAAGATGGATGCTGCTCTGAAATTCTTTGAATACCTCTACACCAGAATGTTCTTCCTCAAAAGTCTGCTGAAAATCCTGTGAAGGCTCTGGGTTTTAAACCCTCATTTCTTAAAGCACTGGAAGTGATCAGCAGTGGACCTTTTAATGGATGAGAAGGAATGTTTCAAACCTCCCTCATTACTATTCACAGACTGTTTTGAAAGGTAAGTACGTAGTGGCTTGCTGTCCAGAAGGGCACATGCCCTTATTATCTTGTAAATCTGCCCAGAGAGCATTTCACAGGACACCAGCCTGAATTATATTGCTCCTGACAGTGATGTCAGAATGAGCAAATACTGAGGTCATCGACAAGAAATGCTGTCAGCATGGCACAGCAGCGTTCAGCTTGTAGACCCATGCTTTCCTTGTCTTAAAAAATAAAGACAGCAGAATGGCTGCCTTTCAGCTTCACAGTGCAATTGCATGAGCCTTTGCCTCTGGCTGCAAACAGACAGGGCTCCCTGGATGCCTGCCTGGGCCTGGGACTGCTTTCTCCTCTTGCTGCCAAAGGAGTCAGGTGCCTGTGGGGACGAATGACAGGGGTGGGGGCAGCCTATGACCCCTGGCAAGACTGTCTGCAGCCCTGATGCATGCATTGCCTTTCCTTGGGTTTCCTTCTGATACCTTATATACTTTCCCTCTGATATCTTATGTCTGCAGGAGTTGAACCCACAGTGACCTGCTTTAGTATTTTCTGTGTTTACCTTGTATTTTTGTTCCCCTGAATTTCAAAGAAATTCAAAAAGAACTTTCTTTGATTTTTCTTTGACATGGGACCCTGCTCTGTAAGTGGCCACTGATAAAGGTGAAGTTTGCCCTCCAAGACAGACCTCAGTGGTTTTGAAACCTCTTAGCCACAGCACCATACTGTATAAAGTACAGCTGGTAGCAAGCAGCTTCCAGACACTGCACATCCAGATGTTGCTGGGAAGCCTGGTATTGCAATATTCAAAGCTCAGTGAAGCAAAAGGTAAGTGAGGCTGAGCATCTGGGTGGAGAGATATGGTCACAGGCATAGAGCAGGCTGCACTCTGACTGGTTCCCGTGAAGCAATGGCTGTGCTGAAGAGCAGGATGCCTTGGCTCAGGGAGAAATGGTTTCCCTCAGGCAAGACATGCCCACAGTAGGAGCAGGAGCTCTAGTGGTGTTCTCCTGTCAGCTTCAGGGACAGCTGGAGGAGAGGCACCGTGCAGGAAGAGAGGAATGGGTTTTGTCCCATCTTCCCCTGTCTCTGCCTGGTTTCATTCACAGAGCAAGCATGTTTTCTGCATGCTGGCCTGCTTGGGACAGCTGGATGTGTCTGCTAAATTTGGCTGGGATTTTGATCATTATCCTAAAATAGAGGAATTTTCATCGTAACTGCAAAGCTTGACTCTCTACTGCAGATCAGAGAGAGAAGGATCAGTGGACTATGCAGAAAGTGCATGGTAAACACCATTGGCAGCCAATAACTGGTGAAAATCCTCAGCACCTCCAACAGAGCTGCTTTGCATGTTTGAGGTTGCATGTCACAAAACCTACAACATGGAAATTTCAACTACCCACTTATTCCAGTTATTCCACTAAAAATATTTCAGATCTTTTTTTTTTGCATTGAAGAGATCTGGCCCATCTCCTGTTCTTCTTTGCTTTCCAGCCTTTCCAGTATTTCTTTGCTGCTTCTGTGGCATGAGGGCAAGTTAATCCTTACTTCTGCTAATGCAAAGCTGGTCCCTGAGCACCTCTGTGTTTCTGCCTGCTTCTTCTCTGTGGTCCTGCTACACGGCAGGTACCACTATTTTGATATAGACAAAAGTTAAAGGCTTTGCCCTCCCTGATGAGTCTGTTACGGCCTATTGTAAGTTTGAGATTGACCTAGGGATGCTCTGAAGGAACAACTCCTTCAGGTAATGAAAGCTTACCCTTAATAAAGGGTAAATTTACAGGTAATTAAAGAATTACCCTTAGGGAAAATAATTGCTAGAATTTGTAGAAGAAACAAGAGTAGGTGCATCTCAAGGTTTATTTCATGCTCTCAGAGGATCAGGGGCAAACACAGGTCTAGAGGCCAAAGTGTACTCTTGCCTGGTGAGATTAGGCATCTCTTACAGAAAAGGGGGAGCAGCACTTAGCTCGGGACATGCTGTCTGCAGGACTCTGTAGACTCTGCAGTTGAGAAAGAGTTTTGCTACCTATGCTAAAAAGCGCAGTGCTGTGACCACCTTAGTTCCAAAATTAAACAATTTATGTGTGTCTTCATGGAAGAATTCCTTATATGGTGGTGAGACTTGTTTTTCTGGAGCTGCAAACTGCTCTTCCACTAGCTATCCTACTGGTTTCCTCTGCCAAAAGCCACTCACTGCCTTCATCCTTAGGTGAGTTAACTAGCACAGGCTTGGTAGTATTCTGTTTTACATGGGGATTATTTTTCTGCCTTTGACAAGAAAATGATACTACATTATTGAATGTCCTCTCTAAATTTAGCACAGGCACTTGAAGTACTAGTGCTTTACATCTCTTTGAACTGCGACAAGTCATGTAATTGAAGAGTCATGCCAAACTGAATCTGCTGTTGAAGAGGAAGGACTGAGTGTAACAAATACCTCGATATGCTGGAGCAGCCGAGTCCACTGTCTTCCATTCTCTATGTTAGACATAGATTTAGAAAGAGAGAAAAACATGCCATGCATGCATATCTAAAGTGTTGTTGAACTGTTTTGTATACCGTTTCAAATTCTTTAATGTAGAGGTTGAGACATGGGATTAGCATTATTTTTATTTCTGACATCCCGACATTTCTCACAATGTGGTGGGTCACCTGTGACCTCCAGCCAAGGTCAGGGTCTTGGTTTGGTACCTGTTGAACAAACACAGAGTAAGTAACAGCATCTGTTCTGATTGGTATACCGCGTAGATAAACAAGGCCAGTCAAAGATGTAGAATGAGAGCACAATTTTATGGCCAGCTATCTGCGGCACTGACGAGTTACTTGCCCAAGGTCACACTGGAAGTCAGCTGGATGGCGAGGACAAGTGCAGCTTTCCACAGTACACATCCAGATCCTCTGTGGAGCACCCAATGAAGGCAAATGGCCTGGCTTTCCACATCTGCAGTCTTGACTGTAATTTGTGATTCTACATGTGGAAACTGTTTATCAAACATATCCTTTATAAGTACTGTGAACAGTATATCTTTGGCTGTATATGTGTTCTTGATTAGTTTGGGGGTTGGCATTTTTGTATTTTCATTCTGAACTGCGTGATGTGCAAGCAAAATTCTTGGTTTTGTTTTTAAAGCCCAGAGACCATTAGCAATTTAAAATCAGGTTTTATTTCTGTTAGGCAGGAGCAATGAGTTGTTACTGACAAACTTCAAGATCTCCTTACAGTCTCGAGGTTTGATGTTAGCAGCTCCCAGCCAGGGCCTTTCAGGTTACTAGATGACTGCCCTTTGTGTTGCTAAGTCACCCTAATCCGAAGAGAGTGCACAGCACTCACAAGCCATCCACTTCTTTCTGGCATGTTTGACACCTTCTGAGTGAAGAGCAGTCTGTATTCAGCTTCCTGGAGTCAAATGAAAGAAAATACCAAGTGTGCTATTTTCTATCAAAGAGGGCCAAGTATTATGCTGGCAATTACAGAAAAAGGTATGAAACCAGAAAATCATCAGTTCTGTTCTTACCAAGAAGGGTCTTTCCCGCCACTTTATTTACCCAAGGTGATAAAAGGTGACTCCCCGCCAGAGGAAGTTCAGGGGGCTGGCATATCCAGAGGGAGGGCAGACAGGGGTAACCCCACATCATCCATTCTGTGTTGCTTCCAAACAAGCTCCCTTTGCTCAAAATGGCATTTCTCATTCCTATTTTCCTTCTCACTGGTTGTGCTGTCTGGATGCTGGGACTGGCATTTCTGCTTCATGTCTTTATATTCGATTAGTGAATACATCTGTTGCTGTATTTACACCTTTTATTTCTCCCTGGCCTCCCCAAGCACTATGATCTGGTGGTAGAAGTTTGTACATTTAATAATTTCTTCAATAAACTCTGTAGGTTTCATTCTTATACAAACTTTGCATAAACATGTAATGTGAAATACCTGATGGTGAGTTTGGGGAGCCACTGTATGCAAGGTGCTCATCTTAGCAGGGAGGCTTCCTCTGGGGCCCTTTCCCAGCACACTAGGAAGAAACTTTTTGTGGAAACTTTTCTGTTCAGTGTGGAAGACTACTTCTGAAGCATACCTAAAGCATGCTGACAGTAATCTATGCCTGTGAAGTTAATACCCCTCCTCCTCCTCACCACCCTGAAGCCCTGATGCCACAAATGAGTCTGTTCATCAACAGTACAGAGAAACTTGGACCAGTGATGGCACAGCTTGGTGATCTTTTCCAAAGTGGCACAAATTCAAAGCCAACAGTGCCATGTAGCCCCAAAGGACCTTGGTCTTCTGGGTAGTGAGGTGGGTTGCTAGCACAATTGCTTTGCCTCTCTCTCTTCTTGATGGCATCTCCCCCAAAATTAACTGCTCTTTGTCCTGGATGTTCAACAGGTGATCCTGAGAGCAGTCATTCTTGCTCATGTTACACTATCAATGAATGTAACTGGCCACACAAAATCAGAATCAATCACTGCTCTCCCTTTACCATGTGCTGCTTAAAGAAAGGGGGTAAATGATCTGATTCCATCTGGTGTGGGTGTTGCTTACATTTTTTATTGAGGTTCACTATGTAAAACCAATACAGATTTTTTAGACAGTAAGTGCAAAAAAATAGACCATTTCAAAATAATTTTGCATTTCATCTTACCTCTGTAGAGGACTATATGACATGCGAACAAGTTCCTTTGGATCCAAGGTGAAGCCAGTTTGTACAAGATTTTCAGTGTCAGGCCCCATTTTGATGTTATATATACAGATTTTCTTCACCCTCTTTGCTTCACCATTACTGCTTTGTCTGGCTCAACCTTTTGTGCTAATATATGTCAGGAAGCATTTTACTTAATGATGTTACTATTATTAGTTTATAGAAACAGTAGGCATTTCCAGACACCTAGCTGGAGCCACCTCAGACCTAGAAAATAGGCCAGGTTAAGGAAAGAAAGTCAAGTCTAGGCAAATGATGGCCTCACTGGGCAGATCATATATGTAGTGTTTAAGCTGGCACATTTCATGAATGTGTTCAGCTGTACAGAAATATCTGTGTGTGCTGAATAACATATACCCATTGGTACAGGCACATCAGCTAACACTACCAGAGTGTACATTTCAAAGTGTTTTAAAATTCACAATCAGGGAGATCTTACTGAAAACTAATTGTGCATTTCAGTCTGGGTTTAGTAAATAAAGTATCAGTCTGGAAAAAATTTAGCAAAGGTGAGTGGGTTTCCTGCTCTACCCATAAATAGGTGTGTATTCAGTGAAGTATATATTAAACATACCAGTTTACTGGATACATACTGAAATATCAATCCTTTTGGCCCCACAAAGATAATGAAAGAAAGATATTTCTGTCTGTCTCAGTTGATTAGTTTAGACAAATGTGACAAATAAGAGAAAACATGGATGTCAGAAACTTATGTGCTACATATGTTTGTAAGAATTGGTAGAATTTTTTAGTCTGTTGGCTTAATATGTACTTACTTAATAAACCATGTATTTTCTATCTCCTATGCCATGACTTCAAAATTGTGTTTAGTCGCGTAAAAGTACCTGTGCAAGCAGGATCACACTTGTGCACATCAATATAAACATGCACACAGATCTAGGTAGATAAATATAATATATTAATTATATTATTAAAAGTTATTACCAAATATAATCTGGCAGAATGATTGCAATGGCACACTACAACAGAAATATCCAATGCATGTTATGAAACACAGCAAAAATGTAAATGAGACATTATAGGAAAATCATTAATGTTTTCTATTTCTGTCTTCAGAATATGAATCCTGCCTTGCTCTGAGTCTGTTTTTCCCAAAGGTTAGTGAAGTGCTAATTACAAAGTGTGAGTAGCAATCAATTTCCTAACATTTTATTTTGAAACCATTTTTACTCTAAGCCTCCTATCTACTGTCTCCACAATTACCCTCTTCAGTATTGTTCCTTCATGTTTTTTGGAAACAGTCTTTTAAGATTAAGAAAGCTTCAGCTTCTTAAAGCTGAAGTACTAAAGCAACAAAACTACCCATTTTGAAGTACTAAAGCAACAAAACATTTCTATCCGAAGAAACACAAAACTGAATCAATTAATGGGCATGGAAAACATAGTAAAAATAGCCTAAAAATAAAAGGGTTTCAAATGAAACTTTCAGGGATTGGGCCATCATTATTTGTTTAAGCAGTGGATTTGGTGACCAAAATAAGAGCAGAAATGGACATAGAAATTGAGTCACAAAGATGAATGAATGAAATATGTATTTCTACGGACCATTTCTACAGACCAAAGACATTTTTAGCCAGAAATGAGTTTTCTAGCTTAGAAAAGCTCTCTTTAAAAATCTCTAAGTTTAAAAAGTGATAACATTTTACAAACAGAACAATAAACCTTTTCAAAGTTTGGGAGGACAGGGGTGAGTGGTGTGGTGTAGTATTTCGATTTTGTTTTGGTTTGGTTTGGTTTTTAATAGGTCATAGAATATAAAGTGAGGTTAATAATTGGTTAATGGCCTCATGAAGGATGATATGTGTACCTATATCATACATCACCTGAGAATCAGGGAAGTGATGCTCTGCAGCACCCAGAGGGGCAGGCTGAATTCTCCAGGAACAGCAAGGACACACTCAGTAAAAAGAAGGAAGAAACTGCAGGTCTTGAATTTTAATCCTGCTTAAAACGCTGAATGCTGTAATTACGTTACCTATGGTTGCTAATAGTGGCTAATAGAGGCAGAAGATGTGGCTATTCACAAGTGATGTGAAAAATGATGGGTACAGGAGAGGAAAATTCCCACAGCATGCAAACAGTAGCACAGCAATGAACATGCATGTATAGAGTAAATCATGCTATCCCAAGGTTAATCAAGAAAACTGTGGAAATTACTGAAGAGGTGTAACAAAACACATTAGAGAAAAAAAATTGAATTATTGAAGACATGTTCTAAAAGAAGGCAGGATAATATCAAAAAGCTTTTAATTATTTACACTTTAATGCACTGAGTCTGTAAGAGATGTGTCATGCTTTGTCTCCTACCTGGGCTGTGTAGAGAGAGCAACCACCAAAATAACACCCCCAGAAATTTGTCTGCCATTGAATGAATGGTTATATAGATCCCATTCCTCATTTACAAGTGACATTTCACACATAAGTGACTTACTGAAAAGTAACCTCCTGGGAAAATAGGTTCATGATCACTGGTCTGAGTGTGCATAGGCACAGCTAAAAGGGTGTTATTCAGAAATATATCTTATTATTTGAAACAAATGAGCTTTATGCCATCTTTGTCATTGTGAAGTACAGTTCTGACTTTTACAGTTTCTCTGACTTCTG